>CAKAOH010021326.1:32623-82530 GCA_916701665.1 Sebastiscus tertius | reverse complement strand
GTCCCCCCCCCCCCCCCCCCCTCCCTCTGAAACACTCACTATTGATCTCATTAATTCACATTACATTCTCATTAGCCTCAAAGAGTATTTAATTTTACACCAGCAGGATGATGGCTATGCAATGGCGAAAGCAGCACTATTACTCAACAATAGCAGATGGGTCCAATCATTCGGATCATGCTGTGTATAAACGCCATTAGCGCTGATATGGATTAATTAAAATTGTATTGTTCTTATTGATGAGTTATTTTTTTTTTCCATTTAACCTGAGTACAAAATCCCCCAAAACAATGATTTCAGATGCAGGATCCAATCTTGTCTTGACTTGTCTTGTCTGTGTGGAAATCAAACTGCCGCCTGTTTTCAATTGCATTGCTTGTTTATGCTGCGAGAGTTGTGTGTTTTCATAAATGAGATTTCTCTCTCTGAGGTGAAAGCGGAATTCCACCCTAAAACTGCATTTTGCAGGTGAAGCTATGACTGTGTAAAATCCTTTGCATGCACATTACTTTTACTTAACTGTTTCTTAGATCGCCAAAAGCATGAATGTGTCTCTGTAAAAATTTGCCTAAATGTAATTGAGACCATAAATCCATGCACTGCACTGTTAAAGCTACACAAGGTAGGATTTATAGCAGCACGTTCTTTCTTATCAGTAGAGATCCCAGAGTGGGACGGCAGCAGAAGAGCACCACATCCTCAGAAATGAACTATCTGAAATTTAAAAGCAGAGTTGTACCTTTAAATAAAACACTGCAACACTCTTCTGTGATGTGTGAAAAAAAAAAAAAGTAATAAACTGTAATCTGATTTCTGTCATTTTTATTTTTCTGTACATTTGCCAACAAGGCTGAACAGGATGCATTGTGGTGAAGCTGTTAGTGGTGAAAAGGAAATAAAAGTTTCCTGTCGGTTCTCACACCGTGTCAACATGCAAAGCAATTATTATTGTTCCTTAAACTGCACTCAAGTTAAAGAGGACATGTGTACTTATTGACTGATGTCCAGATCCCACATGATTTCTGGGCATTTTGTAATAATAATAATCTGTATTTGTACAGCACCTTTCAGTGGCGGACTCAGGCTGTTTGAGGGGCAGGGGTGAAAATAATAAAAAAGGGCACCACCACATGTTTTCTTGCATGTAGGGCATCCTATAAGGCAATATGTCATGTTTAATCTACAGGAAGGGCATCCTATGAAGCACTTCTTCACATTTTCTCTACTGGAAGGACACCCTATTGGGCATTTCATTGCATTTTCTCTACCGAAAAGGAAACCTATAGGGCACTTATTCACATGTTCTCTACTGGAAGAGCACCCTATAGTGCACTTTATAATGTTTTCTCTACTGGAAGGGCACCCTATAGGGCACTGCATCATGTTTTATTTACTATAAGGCACTTTGTCACGTTTTCTCTAATGGAAGGACACCGTAGAGGGCACTGCATCATGTTTTATCAACCATAGGGGCATTCAAGGAGGCATTTCTGCTGTCATCCCCCCTGCACCTTTCATACAAGTAATGTAGCACAAAGTGCTTTACAAGAAAAATAGACATAGAAGGAATATAATAGACAGGGGATAGAATACCACAGTTAATGTCAAATAAACTGGAAAGTAAAACACACTTGATAAAATAAGATGGAAAATAATAATATTAAAAAATAACATGTAATAGAATACATAGAATGCATAACATAAGATGGAAAATAAAACCAAATAATAATAATAATAATAATAATAATAACTGCTGTTATTTATTTTTAACTTCATTGGAGTTAATTTGAGATTCATTAAATATAATCTAAATAAATACAATAAATCTTGTGCGTCTTGTGCAATTTTAGTTTGCAATTTTTTTAATAAGACCATAATAGTGTGTTTCTTAAATTGATTTACACGATGAGCACTTTGTCTGGATTCTCGTATAGGCTGCTGCAAACGTGCCATAAAGAGCTGGTATAGTTTGCTTATGAAGAGCATTAACAATCATGTCCAGTGTGTATCTGATGCACTGTGGCAGGAAACACACTATGGCTGTTGACATTTCATTTGGACATGATGGACTCTGGGACGGATGTTATTTACCGTTGGCTAAAACAGAGAGATAAAGTCAGTCAATCAGAAACCGATTTGAACCCCCGGAGACAGAGTTGCATAATTACGTAACCCAAACCTCTGGCACTCACTGCTGGCTGTTTTTTGCTGTCTGTAGGAATTAAAGGCTTTGTTCACTCCAGACTAAGAACAAATCTTGTGAACAAATCTTGAAATAAAACAAGCATATTCATGTGTTCTACCCCCTTTCTGTCAAGCATCCATCTATACAGCAGAGGTGTGAGCTTCAATACTAAACAGCAGTTGTAGTTTGAGATCACTAGGTGGCACGATTGAGGTTGAAATGACACCGCTACTGATAATGTGAGGGGAAAAAATATGAATGAATAAATAATGGAGAAACAGCAAAACAAACAGACAAAAGAAGAAGAACAAGAAGAACAAGAAGAACAAGAACAAGAAAATAAATTAGAAAAGAATGACCTAAGAAGTAACACACTTTGATGTACAGTATTATAGTTATGTGTTAAGTTACAGTCCGACTCCACTACTGGCACTATTCACTTCACTTTTATGAAGTTCATCAGCTCATGTTTTATCATTTTGAGCAGCACAAAGATGATTTATATACCCTTTTCTTTTGCAAAATAACTTGTTCTGATATATTTCTTCCCATTGTTCGACCGTGCCCCGTTAAATGTCGCATTTTGACACAAACAAATCGCAAGTAGCTGATCAGCAAGTTGATCGGCGAGTTCCTCATTTTTTCTGAGAACCCGAGGAGCGTTTTTTTTTCTTATTATTTTCGAAGGTCTCTAGAGAAAGAAGCTATTATAGTCTTCCCTACTTGTCTGGACCTATGCCAAACCCACTGTGAAGTGCTAATACTGGCAGCTCTCTAGCTGCAGTTGGTTGAATATCAAAATAATAACAATCCCTTGTGCACATGGAAATCCATTTTGATTCAATAAATAGTTTATTTATGACTGTTTCTTGCAGATTGCAACTCCACCTTACACCTTATACTGTATACGGCAACGACCATTAGATTTAAAATCAAAGTGTAACATTGCAAATGTGCATCGCGTGGGCAACAGCAAAGTATCAGCAGCTAAAATGAGGAATTGGTCGTGCCGTATCTTCACTCATCATCAGCTTTTCTCAGGCTGAGGCGTTAAAAAATGTTTGTTAGCAGGAAGTCACAGAGCAATAAAGAAAGGGTCAGCTTTTAATAACAAGTAGTGCCAATAATAAAGCTGACTTTTCGGTCTTAAAATGTCCTTTACATTTTTTTCATCTTTGTCACATTTATTTTGCTGTTTTATTTTCTTTCCTCGTAACTCAAAAGGCATCAAGCCAAGACTGCCATCAGACTGCGACGTGGCTCACGATCCGAGACAAGTAAAGATCTGCTAGATCTGTCAAACAACATCGACATTTTAAAACCGCGTTGAAATGACAAGTGTAACTGTTGCATAAATGTAACACAAACTGTAGTGTGCTTCTGTATAGTGTAAAGTCCATGTGGCAGAGCGGTGTGGAGACACTGGGCCTCAGACTGTTAATGCTTCAGACAAATAGGATCTGAACGGCATGTGTGAGTCACAGTTCAGTTTCTAATGTGTTTTTGAGAAATTAATATTGATGGGAAAGTGAAAGGTGCTGCAAGTGTTGATGCGAAACTGAGTACATTTGTGAAATGCAGTTTATTAAACTTTGCTAAACTGGCTGAAACAGGTGAAAAGAGAAAACTGTTTTTATTTGATTTATTCTGTTGGTGTAAAGTGAAAAGTAAAAGTTAGTGATTGTGTTACCAACATGGATTGTTGTTGGAAGTGTTCTGACTCAAAAGGACTTTTGCACTAGAAAGCGTCCAAACACAATGACTCAGTGTCAGAACAGGAAGCAGAGAAACAGCAGAGAGCTCTTACCCTTATTTAAAAATAACACTTACTAATGGTGTTCCAACATTTACATTAAAAATGTCTTATTAGCTATTATAATTGTGAATATAATTGCAATGTAACGCAACAACATTTAACTACTGCAATACATACAACTACTACAATAATATGGCCTAATCTAACCTAATATAGCCGAATCTAATCTAACATACTCTAGCCTAATCTATCCTAATCTAATCTAACACAATCTAATCTAGTCTAATCTAATTTAATATAGCCCAATCTAGCCTAATCTAACCTAATCTAATCTAACATCATCTAATCTAGCCTAATCTAACCTAATCTAACCTCATCACTGCTTCAATTACAAGTGAATTGTACATTTTACTAACACATGGAGTTGTGAAACTCTGCCCCCTCAAAAGAAGTGGGTGCACCACATGTCCCGGCACTGAACGATTTGAATTTGAATTGATTATGACGATACGTTCACAACACCCACAAGTTCTGTGGTGTTAAAGTTTGTGTGTTAAAGTCAAGTAGAGGAGAATGGAAAGTAACAGTGTAAGTAAGACAGCAGTGGGGACGGCAGCTCTACACAATAATATAATATAAATGAATCCTGAATGTGATATCTAACAGACAGAGGTTGGTTTCAGCTGCTTGTGGCAGAGCTACACAAAGGAAATGTGCCGTTATCTCAAAACATGCGGTCGATTAACCACTGATACTTGTATTCAGATGGCAAATCTTCAGTAGGCTGTATCATAAAACCAAAATCCTTTGGTTTGCTTTATTGCATGTAAACAGGAAATGTAAAAGTAACGTAAGAAAATATGAACGTTACTAGTCTGAGTGTGTTAAAACTGTTCAAATTTAGCGTGTTTCCTGAGTCAGCAGACCATCACAACTCTATTTACTGTTAAAACTTTCTATTAAGTGTTTGATATTGCTGTTTTTCCACCTTCTGTGCCAAATAGGGCCAAAAATATTCTAAAATATACACATGTTTCTACATTTTAGGCTTCTAGATAACCTCAATACAGGTTAGTATCACATCTGTCTTTGTGTCTCCAGAATAATTTCAGTTGTCAAATGAACTTTTCAGTGAACATGACATTAAGTGTCACAATGGACAGAAAGGGGAAACTGAACTCGTCACAGAGGAAACTCCCACAGAGTTCTCGCCAGTGTTCATGAGGAGCCGGCTGACAAGAAGGAAGCAGCAGCAGCGGCAGTGGTGGTGATGGCACACGGACAAAGGAAATCTTGAACGTCTTCAGAGATTTACACTGGACGCAGAAGAACCTTCGTCAGGCGATGAAGGTTATCTCATATTACTCATATTTATACTTTGAATTCATGTTTCATTTCACAGCTTTTAAATTGTCTGAATGCTGCAAATGTCACTTAGGAGTATCACGATATATAAACCGGTATTGATGAACTATGATATTTAAAATATATTGATATCATGTTAATAATACTCATATGATAACATTGTATGAATAATCCAGCACCTATTATACAGTTATGGTTACAGACTCTCTCTCCACCTCCTTACATTTCTATTTTGAGTGTAATTGATTTGCCAAAAAAAGAACCAAAGCGCGCAATAAACAAAGTTAAAGATGAATTTCACAGAACTTTTGACAGATATCGCGCTAATACCGATATCGTGAATTCTTATGGCCACGATCATCGTGTGGTTAAAATCGGATATCGTGACAGCCCTAATGATATGATATAAAAGAGTTCATGTGTAGTGATATTCATGTATGTTCAGCTCTCATTTGCCACAATTATATCAGGACTATAGGGTTGCACCAATACCGATACCGGATCGGATATCGGGCCGATACGCAAACAGCTGGATCGGATATCTGTGACACTGGAGCCGCTTCATTAAATTCAGTTCTATGTTTATATACTATATGCATTATATACTGGAATTTTAATTCCTGTTTAAGTTTTGACCAATTTGTTGCTGCAGTTACACCTGAATTGTAATTCCTGTTCATTTTGAAGGTTTTTTTTGCCAATGGTGTACAACAACAAATAACAATTCACTAAATTGATATGTATTTATTTGTTATATTTTGTTTTACAAAGTTAAGAAAGCGATGTTTAGGTCAAGCATGATGTTGACTTACATATAAAATAATGATCCCAGTCACATCCACACAGTGAGGCGCACAGTTTATTAATCTAACGCTGCTCAGGTCGGAAAAAGTCGGATTGGTGCATCCCTAATCCGGACACCATAATTCATCTGAAAGGATGAATTCAAAGGTAACTGGTCTTCATTCGAGCTGATGATAAAATGTGTCTTGTGACGACATCAAGTCCTACAAGTTGCCACCCTGTGACGCAGATCTGACTAGAATTACAGTAAACTTCCACAATCTGACAATAGCTGTGTAACGCTGGAGGAAATGTAGCAATGTAGCTATTTTGCATAAAAAAGATGATTCTGTCATCCAAAGTCATTCATGTTCTGGTAACAGGATGTCTTCATGTCATCTCAGGTGCTTTACGCGTGCCGTCACTTCTCCTTTCCATGCAGGTTTTCCACCTATCTGCTTGTATTTGGGTTAATCTCGGTTGGCTTTCTTTGATTGTACCAGACCGATGCTTCTTCGTGTCAGCATCACTGCTGAGCGACCTAGTGCGCTACATTATTAGGTTTCAATGTCAGTAGCTCAGTTGTGATCCCACATTGTTCTCCTGAAGGGGCTCTCCCTTTAAACCTGCTACTGTACACAGCAGCTATAGAAGTGGAGTCGGTTACGCCTCAGAGACCCTTAAAATTCCCCCTTTGGTTAACCATTGATCTACTGTGCTGAGATTATCACACCTCTAATTTAGTTTTCTCCTTTTTCAGAAACATTGTTATATTTCCATATTATCTTTCCTTTCTTTAAATGCGTATTTTATTATTGCTTTATTTGGAAGATATTCTAACTTTGAAAAGGGTTCTACACACACTAAGATTTTGCACAAGTAAAATTGTATTATTTGTGTGCCTGAGATCTACAGTAAAATGTATTAAACATATTTAAAAATAATTGTAAGATAATATTTTTTTATTAGAAAGCTATATAATTGAAAATAAAAAGATGTTGGCAAATAAATAAGGAAACAAACCTGTGACTAAAAGTGTCTTAAATACTTTTAATATTCAGTTTATCAATTACCATTCAGAATTGTAGAAGTTTTGTTATTTTCTAAAAAGAAACATATAAAAGTAACAGTATATCTTTATATTATGATCATCAGAAGCTGATAAAGAATCTCAATGGGCTTTTTTTGGGTGAATTACCAGCTGCAGGATGGATTTACATTCAGAAACTAAACAGTTGTTTCAAATAAATGAGCCACTTATGGGTGTTTTTGAGTACAGATAAGCAAATTTGAAAGAAAAAATAAATACGACAAAACAAAATAACAATAAAATGGAAACAGAATTTGCATTATACTTCAGTAAAGAATTACATTTTCAAAAGACTATATCGGTCTCAGTCAAAAGATTTAATGCAAAAATCATGTAGTAGTCCATAAAATTTGGAGAATATGTTCATAGTTCTGTGTTAATTATGTTTTATCAGCAGTGTTAAGTCTTCCAAGTCTCCATTAACTGCATTTTCTTAGAGATACTGCAGTTTTATTTCTCTAGAGAGTGATAATTACCAGGCTGTATATATTAATATATTAAAGTAGAGTGTTAAAACCACTCATCTGTGTCACCGGTATTTGGTATTTTATTTATATATTGGTGAGTTTGGTCCCCAGTGAGAGCATGTGTATTGTTTTCTCTCAGGGCCTACTGTATCACATGTGAGAGAGGGAGATAAGAGGCAGACGGAGGTGGTGGTGACTTCCCACAACAAGCAGATTGTCAAAGCGGAAGTGAGTGCACACAGTGCGGTCATGACTCATTTCTTCATTATTTCTAGTAAATGAACTAATTCTGTCTTTATCTATCTGCCCTCTCATCTCATCTACAGACTTCTGGATGATGTGAACACACACAGAGTAACGTTTCTAGAGAAGGACTCAGAAAAGAAGGGGCTCCTATAGCCCTGTTTGTCCCCAGGTATGATGCCTCTCTTCTGGGTTGTGCTCTGGTCAACGCTCCCTCCTCTGGTTCTCCTCTGTGGTTCAGACTGTTGTCTCATTCATGAGAGCAGCAGCTCACACAACGGTACGTCTCCGCAGTATTCACCTCCTGGCACAATCAAGACTGTTTAGGAAGTAAATCCTTCAAAATTTGATTATTTCAGATTGTAAATCAGGTCATTGCTCAGTTAATTCTCTACGTATTGGGATGCTTTTATGTACCGTTTGTGTGATACATCATATAAATCTAAGGGATGGTTACAAAAGTGTAATTTACTCAAGTACTATACTTGAGTACAGTTTGGAAGTACTTGTGCTTTACTTGAATATTTCTATTTTCTACTACTTCACCACATTTCAGTGGGAAATATAGTACTTTTTACTCCACTACATTATTTTATCTGACAGTTTCTAGTTAAGTTAAGTTTTATTTTCTTATGAAATATATATATTTCAACCTGTTTTCATTGCGAATCAACTTGTTTCAAGAAGTCAACTTTTTCATCATTCTAGTGCGGCAGCTTGCTTTAAATCTATCATGTTTCAAGATACAAATGCTCTTTTCTAGATCACTTTTTAAACAAATTGATTTAAATTAAAAACTAGTTGAAGTATTCTTACTGGACCAAAGGTTTTTAGGACAGAAATATTGTTTTAAGATTGACATTTTTGAAGATTACATTGCCCAAAACTAAAGTAGTTAACTACATCACACATTAAGATATTAATAATCCGATAATAGCAGCCAATTTCATTGGCCATTACATAGGTGTTATCTGTCGCTATGAGCACCATAGATATAGGTCAATAGACGCCTACCACACCCAATCGCAGGTTTCATCATCTATTCACATGGTAGGTTACCGAAAGAAGAAATAAAAGAACACGCCTATTTAATAGCCTGATAACAGTCGAATTGTGTGCATACCTACTTTAATAATACTTTTTACTTGAGTAAGAATTTGAATGCAGGACATTTACTTGTAATTGAGTATTTTACATTGATGTATAATTACCTCTACTTAAAGAATCTCAATACTTCCACCACAGGATATATTCTGCACAAATCAATAGCAATTAAGAGTAATTTAGCACAATAATTGACTCACACGTCTTCCTCTCTACCCAGTGTCTACATCGCTGAAATCCTTACGGTGCCACAACGACTACGAGTCCTATGTCCACTGCGAGTGGAGGGAACATGGAAACACATCGCTGCAGCTCTGGTTCAAGACAGGAAACAACAGGTAAGGACAAGAGAAGAGGATGTTTGAAGGCCGGCTGGTTGTAGACACATAGAGGAGATATATATATATATAGGATATAGGGTTATGGGAATATGCCATTTTGCCGCCAGCGTTTTCTGTCCCACAGCTCTGTGTCCATGTCCTTGCAGGAAGCAGTGTGTGCCTTACGGTGCTGAAGTACAAGATGCTAGTGAGCACAGGACTGTCCAGTGTAGATATGAAGCCCGGGCATTTTCCATTGGCATCAAACACACGGTCTTCTTCCTCGAGAACAAGACACTGACCCTCTGCTCATCCGTCCCACATAAGCCTCTGGATCTTTCTCAGCACTGTGAGTTCATCATCACTTTTACTGTGAAGACAATACTACAAATAAATTGCGCTAATGAGTACAAATTAAGGAATTTAAGGACATAATGACGTCTGTATTACTTGAACTGTTATCTATGTGTTTCGGTGTTGTCCAGTGAGAGCACGCCCACCAGAGAATCTGTACACACATGGCGCAGGTGATGGAGGCAGACGGCTCAAGTGGTCCAGCCCCTACCCCTCCTCCTCCTCCCTGAACAAAAACATCACGTATCAGCTCAGCTACAGGACAGACAAACAGGCCACCTGGACGGTTAGCATCAATCATTTTATACAGTACATACTCTGCTGCCATGCTTTTGACCACGAGACACATTACAGTAGTGACAAATGTTGTTTTTTAAATCATGGCGTGGGTATTGAAAGGCCATAGAATGAAACGTCAAAATAAGAGCTGGAATTGGATTTGTCTATTTTTAAGTGGACAAAAGAGTAGTATTAATGGAAACTTGAGGTTTAAACTGAGGTTTAAACAGCTTGCTGCTTTCTATTTAGTAATGATATTGATGATAACAAAAACAGTTACTGATTGCCTTTAAATCATATTGGAGATTTCCTCTTATAAGAAAACTGTAAAATAGCATCCATTACTAGCAGCTCTGTGGGGCCGTAGCGTATACTGTATATAAGAAGTTGGACGTAGTCACTGTGACGTCACCCATTGGTTTGTGGACTACCGTTTTGAAGCCTCGAGTTTGGCATTTTGCCCGTCACCATCTTGGTTTTTTGAAGTGCAACCAAATGCTGAATAAGACATTTTTATGGCGAACAAAATGTCACAATTAACTTTCATGAACTGAAAACACACTGTGAAAGGGTTAAAGTTCTAAGATGAAAGCATGTACCATGATTTTCTAAATGAACATCATGCTGTGTTGAAGAAGACTTGAAACTAGCGATTGGGACCTTAATCTCAAGTGAGAAGTAGGATCATTTTCTCATAGACTTCTATACAATTTTACTTCTTTTTGCAACCAGAGGAGTCGCCCCCTGCTGGCTATTGGAAAGAATGCAAGTTTAAGGCACTCCAGCATCGGCTTCACTTTTCAGACCTGGAGGTATCCCACTGGGCCGTAGTTAGAACAGTAGTGTTTTGAGCTAAATAGTAATATCAGCATGCTAACACGGAACGTGTGTATAAAGAGAACTGGATACAGCGTTGGAGGCGGTCTCCCGTTCACTCCTATGAGAGTTGCTCAGTGACTTACGAAGCAAAACAATTTTGACTTCCGAGTATAAAATTACCCGGATCTTCCGGTGATCTTCCACATCTGTTAGGACCATAGAGCAGGCGCAGTAGCGTTTCTTTTAACCCCAGACCGAGGCTGGACCGAGGTGAACTCATTCACATAAACGGACGAAGGGAAATAACTCTGGATTTGGCTATTTTTACAATAAGTACTTAAGGGCTATTCAAGTGTTCGTACTGGGAAGTTGATTTACCTAAGAAAAAAAATTATACTCTTTCCTAATGTAAGTCTATGGTGAAAAGTGTTTTTGGGCCTAATGGCTTCAAAGCCCAGCGCTCTTCCTGTGGGCTTGTAACACCTTCACAATGACAATGCTAACACGCTGATGTTTGCCATCTTATTTTCTAACAAACAAAAGACTTGTAGACTTTTAGATAGCAGTGTACTTAAATGTATATATCACGATGAACTGAAGCAGAAACAAAAAAAAGGAACTGTTCCAAACACTTCTGTGACCTTGAATTAAATATTCTGTAAAACCAGAACTCACACACACATCTGTTTTCATTCTCTCTACACAGACTAGGAAGGTCACAAATACCAGTGTGAAACTAGAGAAGCGATTGTTGCGTCCGGGTCACGGGTATGAAGCCAGGGTGAGGGCCAAGGCCAGCGTGGGTCAGTGGAGCGACTGGAGTCCTGTGGTGACCTGGCACACTGAAGAAGGTGAGTCAAAGAATGCATTTAAAACCTAAATGCAATTCTGTATTGTGTACAAATTAGCTTCGACTCTGACATTTCTAAGTAAAACCATTTGGCTCGGATATTTTATTCCAGATGGGTCTTTTCTTCTTATACAGACCCTTCTTATCTCCTTCCCTCACATATCTAATCTTCTCCCTCTGTCCATTTTTGTGGGAAAAGTCTGAAGCTTTGCAGCTGTTGATATCATCTCTCTCTCCCTCTCTCTCTCTCTCTCTCTCTGGCTTTAGACACTGGACAGTTTCCCAGTTTGCATTGTGTGCTGGATGGAGAGAAGGAGGTGATGTGTAGCTGGGAGGTGAGCAGAGAGGTGGCTCACTTCATTACCTACCAGCTGGCATGTCGACGCAACCAGACTGCGCCGTAAGTCGACAATACCACCTGGTTGAGGCTGCAAAATGCATCCAGTTATCATCCATTCATTCCTCTCCTTTTAACCCTTTGCCTGCAGGTCTGAGAGATGCTGTGTGAATCCGACAATCAGCTCTGACCTCAGCAGGGCCGTGCTGAGGTACAGCTGCTCGCTCGCTGTCACAGACCCGGCTGCACATCTGCTCGTGGAGCTCCTAAGAGCACGCAACGCCAAGAGTTTTAAGGTCGACCAACACAGTGAGTGGATACTAGACAGAGGGCACAACATTATTGGAGAGATTGAGTAGGGAGGGGGCTGTCGCTCTGAGCGGAGTGGGGAGGAGAGATTATGTGTCTTGCTAAATTAAAAACACACAATGGGGTGATAAAACTGCAGGGAGCTGTGCAGATACATGTTCACAGCTCTCAGCAGAGCAACCGGGATGTGATTCGGTGCCCCCACCTAGTGTTTGAATGGCACTACTGCATCTGCTTATTACCAGGCAATAAGATAAAATGGTTTGGGTTGGTTTTATTGTGTCATAAGACAACTTACACATAACACACTTGTCCAAATATTCACCAAAAGGAAAAGACAAAAGACTCTTTCCATTTCATTAAAAAAAAAAAGTTTTTACACCTGTCTTTAAAAACTCTAATAGATTCAGAGTATCATCTGTTAAACTGTTCCAAATTATAGCCCACACACCCTGACAGGATTTAGATCCAAAAGAGCCATATGCTTGATCTTACTAGTAGTGTACCTATGCTGGTCTATAGTACGCTCAAACACAATAGTCTGGCGCCTCACCATGATGTTCTGCATCATTTGGATAATTGTGTTCATAAATATCCTACAATTTATAACCGAGTTGAAGTTATTTGAATTGAAGTTATTTCATTTGTTTCAAATACATAAAGGTATCTGTCTAATTCAATCGATTCAGCATCCTCTAAAGCTCCTAAATGGACTGAAACTTCCTCAAAACGGGAGTTGAAATATGGCCACGTTGAGTATTGAAAATGTCATAAATGGATTCAGCATCCTCAAAAAAAAAAAAAAAAGCACTCCAATGCTGTCCAAACTGCCCAAGTAGTTGCTGAAATATTGTCCATATATGTGATTATGCTAATTAATGCTAATTATGCAAACTGCCCGACATATTTGCATTAGCATCTGGCAGTTTCTAAATGCTAGGGACCCATACTGTACATTTCTAACATAAAAATTTGGTGTACTCAACATTTCTGGGTTCACTTCATTAGGTCTGTTGTTCTGTAGGAAGACCATTGTAGTAGAAATGACATGCATAGTCGGGTCTTGATTGTATCAAAGCCATTACTAACTTTTTCTTGAAACTAACATTAAGAGACTTTTTTTATATTATTCACTGGGTAGACATAGATCAGATGAGATGTTATTGAGGAAATTATGTTTTTACAGCAGTAGAAAAATATGAAAACAAACCATCATTGTACGCTACAAACTCTCTTGTTACACAGTTCGTCCCAACCCACCGCGGCAGGTAAAGGTGAGGCAGAAAGACAGCAACTGGATGGTGGAGTGGACTTCTCCGAGCACAGCTTCAGAACTCAGACTGTATTATCAGGTCTGCTATTACAGGACGCAGGATCCGGTGAGCTTTTATGAAAGGTTTTTTTTTTTTTCCTGTGCAACTGTACACCTGTTGTGAAAAACCCTTAATGAAAACCACATTTAATAGATTCTATATGCGTTCATTTTTCAGGGATCTTCTGTCCTGATGAACATTTCAGAGGGGTCCAAGTCCCTGAGAATCCTGGGAGCCTCTCTGGTCCCGTCCCAGAGCTACCAGGTCAAGGTCAGGTCGCTGGTGGTCCCTGTCGACTACAAGGGAATCCCCTCTGAGTGGACCGATCCTGTGGACTGGACCTCACATGAAGGTACTTTACAGTAGCATCATGCACACAAATACAGGCAGTGCCAAAATATTACACGTGTGCATGTCCATCTATACTTATGGGAAATATGTTCTATTAATTATTGTGTTTGTCCAGTTTACTCAAAGGTAAACAACATTGACCAAAAAAATAAAAAAAAAACCATCATAATACATATAATTTTGTGTAGATGAACATAAAAAAAAGACTCTTTAGGAAAGTGCAGAATAAAAGTATGGCTTTTCCTGAAAACAATTATTAGGATTGTGAATTAATCATTTTAAAAATTTGGTCCAAAATTAATGTTTTGTTTATCTCCATGGAAAATATCTGACGTTTGGTTTTTACTTCTAACAAGGCTTGTGAGCCAATAGTAAAACGATATTGGTATCATATGGTATCTCTGTGTCAGTTAATGTGGGAAAAAAATGGATATATGGCTGGAGATTGACAGACAATGACTTGTTGTGAAGTGAATGCAATGGAAATGGGAGGCAGAATGTGACATCTAGTGGCTAAATGTTATAAATGTTATCAATAGCACCTTTAATTCTGTTTTCTGTCCCCTGACAGCCACCTGGTCCCTAACCACCCTGATCTATTTCACAATCAGTGTGTTTGTGGCCGCAGTCTTCCTCACACTCTACTGCACCTTCCCAGCTTGTCAAAGGTACTTTATTTATCGTAATACTGTATTTGTGCTTCTTTCTTTCTCTTTGAACTTGAGATAACCTGAACACTTCCTGTTAAATACATTGTAACTACAGCCGAGAGTAGAGTACATGCACATTCACAACATAGTCTATTTAAAGGGGACATAGCGTGCTCGTTTTCAGGTTCATATTTGAGTATTGGGTTTCTACTAGAACATGTTTACATGCTTTAATGTTCAAAAAACACATTATTTTTCTCACATTGTCTGTCTGAATATACTTGTATTCACCCTCTGTCTGAAATGCTCCGTTTTAGTGCTCGTCTCTTTAAGACTCTATCCCTTTTTTGGGAAGGGGGTCTTGAAGGGGCTTTTGAGAAAAATATGGTGGTTGTACATACTGTATGTCGTTCTCAAGCAGTGGGCGGAGATACTCAGATGGGGGGCGGTATTTTCTAATGAGCCTGCATGTTACATAAGAAGGGGATTTGGGGGGGATTTGGTGAATCACATGTTTTTTGATCTCAGCAGCCCACAAAAAACTGTCTGGGTTGTCTTATTTCAGTTTGTGGGTTGCACTCCAGATACCCAAATGTATGTGCACAAGCACTGAAAAAGGGACTTTTTCATGATATGTCTCCCAGGTTTAAGCAATACCTTACATTACTTTGTACCTACAGATGTTTCCATTGTGGAAATATATCACTTTGTAAAACATGAAAGTAGCACAACTGCCATATAAAGTTTAATAAATGACAGGATGTTTCATTTTTAATAAACCTCTCTTATCGTGCGGAATATTTTGAACAAACAGGAAGGCAGTTCTGTGGGTGGACTCAGTTCCTTCTCCAGGCAAAAGCAAAATCCTGTCTGAGATCAAGGTGAGACTTGATAATTCTGCAGTTTGGTTGAATTATTTCCATTACTGGTTTGTCATGAAATCATTCTGCATGTGTGTGATTGTATTTTGTAATGTGTAAATCATGGTGTATTTCTTTTGTGATCCAGTCTTCCACCGGCTGGACCCTCATGCAGAGTGAGAGCACGATCATCTGCAAAGTGCTGCGTTTGGACAGCGTGTCAACATGGTAATGCGTTTTACACTCATTTACAGACATATAATAACAACATATTCTTCTATCATGGGGGAAAAGATGGAGAATGTGCAATAATGATCCTTCGTTCTGACTCTCTTTCTATCCCTGCAGCTCCTCAGACGCTTTGCTGTGGCCAACCACGGACACTGAAAAAAAGGGTCTGGATCATCTGGAGCAGGACGAGGGCTGCTGGAAGTGTGATAACCTGCTCTCCCCTGCTGAGAAGGTTAACGACTCTGACACATCCTCCATGAGCTTCAGCGGGCCGTACATCTTCTGTCAGGTCGGTTACTCACAATCAGTGTCATTTGTCAGGTCTCAAGGTGCTGAGAATTTCTCAAGCACACTGTGTAAATCAAAAATGGCATTCAAACTTGAAATAAAACTGCTGAAACATAATGTATTCCTAAAATTGCATCAGATATGTGATTTTAATTCTCTGCCTTTAATGACATCTGCTCGGAACTGCAGATGGACACCGGACTTAAAAGGAATAGATTGACATTTTGGGAAATGCAGAAAACATATTTGCATACGTGCCCACAGTTAGCTAAATGTGTTGTTATCGAGCCTTTATCTGTGAGGTAGCTGATTCCTTCTTCTGGTCCGATAGCGGTGGGTTATGTACTTTTTCTTGACCAGATGCAATAGTAGGAAGTCCATGTTTCAGGACAACAAATAGTGCTGCACATAACACTCAAAAAAACATAATGTGACATTTTTACCATAGACTGTATATAGGAAGTGGTCGCAGTTTGCGTGACGTCACCCATTGGTTTGTGGACTGCCGTTTTGAAGCCTCAATTTCATCATTTTAGCCATCTTGGTTTTTGGCCGTCGTCATCTTGTTTTTTTGCAACCAGAAGTGACACGAGAGGGTGGAGCTAAGTGCAACTGAACACTAAATAAGACATTTTTAGGCGACCAAAATGTTAGAATTAACTTTCAAGAACTGAAAACACACTGTGAAAGGATTAAAAGTTGTAAGACGAAAAAACGGATGTGTAGCGATTTGTCAATCACAAGGTAGCCACGCCCTGAAGCATACCCTGCTTTATGGTCTATTTGACTCTAAATGGGACCATAATTTACAAATGAACATCATGCGATTGAGACCATAAATTCATGTTTACAATGTTTACTGAGGTAATAAATCAAGTGAGAAGTAGGCTCATTTTCTCATAGACGTCTATATGATCAGACTTCTTTTTGCAACCAGAGGACGCCCCCTGCTGGCTACTAGAAAGAATGCAAGTTTAAGGCACTTTTCAGATCCAGAGGTTACCCACTGTTTTTTTTATACATCGCACAAATTAAACAATCAAGATATATTGTGTTAATTTGTGAGGTTTAGAAGGGCTGTAACCTTTGGACAGAGCCAGGCTAGCTGTTTCCCCCTGTTTCCAGTCTTTATGCTAAGCTATAACCTAACCGGCTGCTCGCTGTGGTATCAATCCTCTCATCTAGCTCTTGGCAAGAAAGCGGAAAATGATAAACCTTTTTGCACACTGTATTATAGCAAGTTTATAGATTAGCAAATGACAATCAGCAAGCTAAGGTTATCGAAGAAATATTACTGATTAGTTTGCAGTCAATATGTGTCACACTGAACAGCATTATTTCTATCCGACAGTCATCAGAGTCGAAGTCAGCGGATGTCAAGTGTGAAGAGAAAGAGAGAGAACAAGAAACCCCATCAGACGACTCTGCGTCTCCTTCCCCGATCAATTTCGCCCTGTTCGGGGACGGTTACGTGGGTCTGCCCAGCCGCGGCATCTCCAGGTCCACACAGGATCTGGTATCTCACAGCAATGCCAACACAAACACACACAGGCACGACAGCGCCGAGCCGGACCAACAGTGTCCAGATAAGATGGACGTGCAGCAGCCATGCCTCAGCGAGCCCACCGGCAGCCCCCAACCTCCAGCCTACACCTCAGGACCTTTCACTTCCTGGCCTCAGGGGGGCACCACAGAGGCCTCGGGGTACTGCCACCTCCCTGCAGCTTTCATGACAACAGCAAACAAACTGTAGGAGGACCTATAAGGCAGATATAACAATTAATCAATCAGTGATTTATTGTTTTTTTTTATAAGCTTTATACTTTATTTTAAGCTACGTACGCTTCAATGTGAAAAAATATGTATTAACAAATGTTTTTTTTACACATTAGAAAGGAACCATTTTGCTTGGTTCTATGTCTTATCTGACGTCTAACATCAGGTTGGATGTCTGACCAATAGAGGGCAGTGGTGAGCTTAGCCTGTGGTGCAATGCAAGTAAGCCTAAGGGATGGACTTTTACTATGGCAAACAAACTATTTCTGTCTTTTTTTTGGAAACTTCCTCACACATTCCAGGTTAGAATGAAATAACAAGAGCGCCTTGCAATCTAAAATAATACAATACAACAGCCTTGCTTCAGATTGTTGCATTTTATGGTCAGAGAGATTCTCAGTTTCTCAAGAAAACAAAGATCATTTACTTCCTTGCGTGTGTATTTTCCCCAAGCAAGCAAGTTATGGTGTTACTCACAGAATGGTACATGTCTAACCACAGATTCTTAAGAACCGTGTTGAAGTGTAGTCATTTTTATTACTTCCTTAAATGCCCAGTCTCTCTCACATACAGCTGAGGTAAGAAGCAGAATTATATCAACTGCATTTCATGGGAAAAGTGTGTAAGATTAACTGCCATGTTCACTGCGGTCATGTATGCATGTTTGCACAAAGGTGTGAGTTAGGACCTTGTTGTCAATGTTGAAGCCTATGTGTTGCTGATTGTGTAAATACAGTATGTTATCTACACGCTGATGTGCCGATACTGCCATGTTGTGTGGCACCAGCGCTGTCACTGTGTGCAAGTTTTTAGTTAACAAACTGACATCTTTTTCAGGTGTTACTTACAGTTTAGGCTTAGTTTGAGATCAGTAATTGATGATAAGTGAGTAATCCGAGTTTAAAATGTTTGATACGCTTTTGTATTGTGATAATTTAAACTTGTAAAATGTGTGTCTGTGTTTTAAAAATGGATTACACATGTCTTCTCACCACAAACACAAAGACCCAGACTTAAAACTCGGGTTTCATGTTTTCAGGCTGACTGGCAAACTGCGTAACATACACTCAGTTGCCAGTTTATTAGGTACACACAGCAAAAATAAACCATTTGATAAAACTGTCCTGCAATATATCATGCCTTCATGAAGGTTGTAATGTTCAGTTTTGGAGAGGTGTTGAATTGTATTGTGTTCAGTGGTTCTCAAACTTTTTCTGTCATTCATATAATAAAATGCCTCTTTGATAAGGAAATGTGTATAAAGGGGCTTTCAATGAAACTAAAGCAATAAACAACATAAGGCCTGCAGGCGAGAGGTTATCGTTAGGCAAGAACAAACTCTTGCACGAACAGCACTAAGATCTGCCCTGAAGCAGGTGGAAAGATGTTCTTTAATGTTCACTCAAGTTTCAGAAAAATTACCCTCAATCAGAAAAACAAAAGACAGCAAAGGAGTT
The DNA here is from genome assembly GCA_916701665.1 of Sebastiscus tertius. Lineage (NCBI taxonomy): Eukaryota > Metazoa > Chordata > Actinopteri > Perciformes > Sebastidae > Sebastiscus > Sebastiscus tertius. Next base: position 63,343 of record CAKAOH010021326.1, on the reverse strand, counting down.
TCAAAACAGCCTAAAGACCAGAGTTTCTGGCTGATATCTGCTGAAATGAGGTCTGCATTAAGTGGAGGAAGGATCAGAGTGTCCTGGGTGTTTGTTTCTCCACTTTTGTGACGTTTAGCTAAAATGAACTGGGAAAAGGGAAATGACAGCAAGTACCAAAGTGTGAGTGACTGCTACAATGTGTAATGTTTCTAAGTGTCTTCTTAATTTGTTGGGTGTCATACTGTCAGCTGCCTGATGTCTGTTCACATCGCACTTAGCATTAGCACGTACTCTATTGCTCATCCATTATACTGAACTCTGTCTCTTTCTCTAATGCACAATAGTGTACAAACACAAGATACATTCATAATTACACAACTTACAATGCTACAATATGACAAACATAAGGCAGTAGCCCAATCAGTTTATATTCCTCATGTTTAGCTCTTTTTTTTTTATCCATGGGGATATATTTATATGTGACTCGTTTTAAAGGATTTTTTGGTAGGAGAATCACATAAACCCTTGTTAACCCAGACACATGACCAGAGGGTGTCTGCATTTGTTAACAGATGCAACATTTTCATGTTAGATATGTACTGGTATGTACAGTAATTTGGCAGCTGAGCTGTAGATCAGAAGGTGGATATCACTGCTTCTGCATAATTGTGTATAGCTAGACTCTCTCTCTCTCTCTCTCTCTCTCTCTCAATCTCTCTCTCTCACACACACACACACTTTATAATCTAATTTATTGCTCTGTTTATCTGCACATCTGTCTAGCCTGACAGGGATGTGCAGAGTATTCAGCATCTGTCAGTTTCTGGAAGCAAGTGTGTGGGGTACAGTACATGTATGAGGTTGCAATGCAATATTACTGTAACACATTTATATCATGAACATATTGTGCATAAGCGATGCACAAGTCTTTGTAGAGAAAACACAATGCTGGAATTCCAGGCATGCTGATATCGACTTCCTGTGTTTTCAGCCCATCGCTAGGTACAACTTCCTGTCTGATGAGGCTGAAGAGCAGTTTGACACACACCAACTGAGTCATGATGCCCGCAAAAACACTAACCCACTCCTCTATTTGGCCTTGACCACGGTCTGGGAAGGAGAAGGGAAGGTGATTTGATGTGTTTTCCCGGCATTCATGGCTTTTTTAGATGCTCAGTCCCAAAAAACAGTCACATTCCTCACAGTCTCCGTCCGTCAGCTATTGTTCCCTGGAAGGCGAGGGTGCTTTGAGTGAGTGAACGAGTGAAGGATTCATATTGATCTGCATCAGTGAAAAGAGAGGACAAAGGTGTGTGTTGATGGAAAGAGCAGAGTGTGGATGTGCTTGATGACAGGGTAATTGTGTGGTCATCTGTGTACAGCATGTCCCTGTCCTTTGTCGTAGATAAAAACAGGAAAATAAAAGCGCTGGAAGGTGTAGGGAGTGCGTGGCGCCGCACGTATGCTTGTGTAACCTCCTGTTCAAAGGCCTCCTGTTTCCTCACTACTGTACATCAGGGAATACAGGTCATACCAAAACACAGACAGTTACGTCTTCAAAGGAAGTTTGTCAGAGCACTGCAGTGTCGTTGTTGTTTATATTAATTTTCCATTTGTATTTTTCTCCTCTGAAAGTCTGAAATCTGTCCTCATACACTAAAGCATCCTTTCCACCATTCACAGCATAGAGGTTTAAAAGAATTATGACCTTTTCTCTATTTACTGTGACTAAACAGCTCTTTTGCTGATGGAGAAGACTTGAAACAGAGGCAGTGTTTTATTGAAATAACAGCGATGCTTTCTCAATGATGTTCGAAAAAGTAACGTTTGTAATTTTTTTAAAATGGCAGGTGTCCCCCGCCCTCCGATCAACGAGATAAGAGAAAAGAAGAAGAATAGAACCTGAACACGCTTTCAGTTAATTAACATTGAAGCTGCACCTGTTCTGCATGGATGCACATTCCCAGAGGCTCACCACATGTTTCAATGCCTGATTTCACACACACAAACTCGTTTCCATCAATTAGGAGGACATTACGTTCATTAATTCTCTAGAGACTTTTCCTGACTTTAACCATACCCACTTCACGCTTCACCCAAACCTTTATCCTAACCTTAACCAAACTTTAAACTAACTCTTAACCCTTTGGGGACACGGTTTGTTCTCAAAAGTGGGATGAGTCCCCACAATGTGACTGTGTGATGTATGTCCCCACGAGGTCTGTAAAATATGTTCCACCAATTAATCCAAATGTGTAACAGGCTTTGATTGGAACAAACTAATGATAATGTTTGGGTCATGGTTGGTAAGCAGGTTGGTCTTTGTTCAATTGTTCTTTTGGTTCTGGTCTTGATGGGTCATTATATTGTTCCAGTGGTTGTTTGCTGGTTAGGTAACAGCGTTGTTGAGACCCAACAAGCCATATCGTCCTTTAAGGTCAACCAGTGAGCTATGAACCATCTTGTGTCTTTAGTAACAGCCTCTGGTCTCTCAGAGACCCTCCCACACTGTCATGGTGGTTGACCCCTGTGTGTGAGTGTTTGTCACAGTCAACAAGCCTCCACGCACTTCTCTTTCCCGCTCTTGTTTGAAGTCCGCGGGGGGTGGGGAGCTGCTCGGACACCCGCGGAAAAACAGGCATCCCACCTCGATGCTGAATTTGGAGATGGTCTGCTGTTTAGAAGTAGTACGTCTGTGTGAGATTGACAGTAGGGCAACGGGAAGTAATGCATGAATACCAGAATACACATTGAATTTTAGGAGTCACGTACAGGGGGGATTAAGGGCGAGATGCAGATGATAGCAGCTTTCGGCAAAATTGTCATTTGGTGCAGACATCAAACCTAGTGATTTACGCACATTATATCAAGTCAAAACGAAGAACGCGACTCTTAAAGCACTCTTTAAGAGTGAGGACCGTCATTACAACTGCTTACATGTAGATGGTTTAAATCTGAGGACACTTATTGTGCTTCAAAGCCATTCCTCGTATGATTCCATTTAGACAGCGGAGCAGATGACTTCTTGGCTAGATAATTAGCAGAAATATAGCTGTGCAGCTGGCTGCTGAGTTGGGGAGTTTTTGCAGCCAAGAGTCAAGTGGGTAAATGTGAAAAACAAACCACAAAGAGAGCGTGTGCCAGAGTTCACCTACAATCCATCAACCCCCACTCTCTTTTCTCTCTCTCTCTCTCTCTCTCTTTTGTCAGATTGAACAAACCTCAGTGCGCATCACTGGGACAACGCTCAATACAAGGCAGTGCTCAATGAATTTAAGGAGCCAATATGATGTCCTTGGAGGCTGCAGATGCTCTGTGTAGACACAACATGCCAATGGCTTAGTAAATAAATCCACCCGGGTTAACGAGGTGGTAGGAAAGTCACCGAGTTCATGATGTCATAAAAAAGTCAGGTTTTATCCATCCTTCAAGAGTTTGGAGTTCAAAATAAAGACCTGTTTTCTGCATTGGTTCAGACTGAAATATCTCAGCTATTGGATGAATTGCCATGAAATTGGGTAGCGACATGCATGATGTTTAGAGGATGAATCCCACGGACTTTGGTGATCTAATTTTACTTCTTGCACCAGCATGAGGTTGACACTTTGGGATTTTAATTAAATGCCTTGGTAACTATTGGATAGATTTCCATGGAATTTGTTACACACATTCATGTTACCAACCTCACAGAACTCAACAACAAAGCCATTGCACACATTGCAACCTCAATAGCACAGGACATCACACACCCACTCAATCACCACCCGCACCGGACACTGGTATAGAACACTGAGGTGCAATAAGGCTTGCTTCGGGAAAAGCTTGATACCAGCAGTCATAGCTGCCTTAAACAACAGGCGTCGCTGAACTGGCCTGAGTGTGTACTACTGTCCGTCATTTTCTGTTGTTGTCACTGTTGTATTGCTGTCGCTGTGTTACTGTGTGCTATTGTATGTATTGGTGTCTGAGAAGTACAGTGCTGTGAAAAAGAATTTCCCCTTGTGGGACAATAAAGTCTAAAGTCCCTTCCGGATGAATTGTAATCACTTTGGTGATCCCTTCACTTCCTCTAGCACAATCATCATTGAATTTGTCCAAGTCTTTTGTTTATGATTAATGACCTGCAAAACTAATGACATTCCCACCAGCCTCAGCTGTACTTGGTCAAGTCTAGAAGGCAACCCACAAGTTGCGAAAACGTGCAACTCTCATGAGACTCGCTGGCCGATGACCTGTCATAACCATAACCATCTCGCAAGAGTTTACCTTCTAGCCTGCTTTGTGTTTAGTGCTAATTAGCAAATGTTAGCATGCTAACATTCTAAATTAAGATGTTAAACATGGTAAAAATAATACCTGCTCGGTATCGGCATGTTAGCATACCAATGTTAGCATTTAGCTCAAAGCACCACTGTGAGTAAGTACACCCTCACCGAGCAGCTAGCATGACTGTAGACTCTTAGCATCAGTTTAGCTTCATTTGTCTGTTGCTCATCACGTGTTGACATTCATTGGCCCAGTGAGAGGTTCTCTGAATAGCATACCGCACATTGACACAACTATAGCCTTTTGGAAGCTTATTCATGAATATAGAAGGGAAACTGGTGAAAAGAAATAAAAACACAAAACAAAGTAGATTTAAGCACATTAGCTTCTTATACCCATATGAAAATAGCATTAGGTGGCAAAGTTATCACAAACATTTTGTTTTTTCATCATATCTCATAATAAAACAGACTCAGAATCAGTAACAGTTGTAAGTTTGCATGAAGAACGTACAAGCCATGTTTTTCAATAACTTAAGATGTTTGGCTGATTATGGATTATTGGACACAAATAGCATCACCAGTGTGTTTCTACGTGTTGTTACTAATGGAAATATAAAAGGACACAAAAACTATCTACATTTGCAATATGTGGCTTTTTGCTGTCCTTTTAAGTGACTATTGATTTACTTGTTTACCCTTTTAGTTTCCTGTAATGGAAATGTCAAAACCAATGTGTTGTAGATTAATAAAACAAATACAGTTGGGGCAATTGAAGAAAAATGTGTTGTAGGTAGGTTTTTCTTTCCTCTCCACCCGGAGTGTAAAAGGAATGTGATTGTTTCAGTGGAAGAGAGACATGTCTTTATCAAATGGAGAAACAGATAAATGCGTCTACATAAGTATTGAGATGCATGACACAAGTGACACAGAAGTTAAACACTGCATGATCCTGGGAGGACACAGAAAGTTTTGATCGTTTTTCTTTAAAAATTCTGTCTTTCCTTCTTGTTTGAACCACCCAGTCATCATGAAGCATTGTTACATATCTCAACCACATTTTCTTTGCGGTATTTGTATAAAAAAAAGTTAATCCACAGTAATGGCAAAGATAAATAAATAAGAAACATAGCACAATGTCATGTCACAGGTGTAACGCTATCACCTCGTATTGAGATAGCACCTTTTTATTCACGCCTGTGATGAGATTTTGAAATGCAACATTTTACGTTTTTGTTCTCTGATCACATCTGTGTAATTCCAGTGTTTGCAATGAGTTAAATATAATTAAATACGGTTAAAGACAGACCATCGTTGTTTTACGGAGCTAATAAATGATATCAGGTAAATTTACACAGCTTTACCTTCCCAATACTGAGCCCCTCAGTATGTGGAAATACTGCTCATTTTAGTCACTTGTTGTTGCAGATGATTGTCTTTAAGATTATCCAATTACAATACAACAGATTCTTCAATGACACAAAAGAGTTATGTCCATTTAATGTCCATTTTTCCACCACATGCACTTTGTTGTCCATATGATTGTGGTTATCAAAGAAGTCTTTCAGCAACAAACTTTGTCATTTAAACCCCATAAAGACTCAGTTCTGTCAACATGTAAGTGCAGTTTCTCTCTGTTGATATCAAAACAAGGATCCAAGAAGAGTTTTGAAATTGCACTATTGTCCACAGCTCTACAGCGATGCAGTTTCAGTCCCACCACAGGTTCTGTGCCTCTTAGGGTGCCACTTGTTACTTCATAACAACTGTCGTTGTAGAGGCAAGCGTTCTCTTGACAAGGTCCACCTTTTATTTATATTCCATTTTCTTCTTACCCTCCTCTTACTCCACACGGGTGTAGCTACAGGGTTCACCAGACAGTCATTAGTAGTGTTACGGAGGAGATCTCACAGGACGAGCAGGTTACTGACAAGTGAATAAATACTTATATGAAGGGAGTCACTCTGCTTCACCTCTGGATCCACGAAATACACCAAGTTCACTTTGTATCCCTGAGGGCGAAACATAGAAAGACATACTTTAAATTGCATACATACTGGCACAGTGAAACAAGTATAAAGTACATTTATAATCTGTAAACAGAAATATTACATTCAGTTTATTCCAAACTGATAGGTACACAAATTGACTAATTTTTCCTTTATTATCTAAATATTCGGTGGACTCACCTGGCTTTACTTTAGCTCTACATTAGCATTGCTCTCATAGCTGCCTTGCTGATTCGTTTGCGATTCTTCCTCATCCTTTTCCTTGGACGGGCTGGTGGTCTGGGGCCTGCTGGAGCGGATGGCTGTCGTGTGGTAGTCGTAGATGTTGTCACTGTCAAAATAGGATTTACATTTTATTAGATTTACCAAAAATCTTTGACTTTTTTTCTTGTTGGTCTGTGGTAAGGCCTTTACGCACCGGGGTGTGACGAATAAACGCCATGAAAAGACGGAATACTCAATTGCGGATTTTATATGGCTAGGGCTTTTATTGTGAAAAGTAAGAATGGAAGCAGTGGATGTGGTCTGTGCTGCCTTTGTCAAGGTTAAAAAGAGTAATAAAATTTGCCGTCCTGGTTCGGACTACGGAACCTCCGTGTTGTAGTTTTATAAATATGAGCGCAACTCAACCAGTTCTGCATAACTTGATTGGTTGATGCCTTTATTCGTGGTGCGAAAGCTCAGAAAATCCGCCTTGTTCCAAAAAAGATTAATGAAAATAAAATATGAAATAAATAAATAAAAATATTGTGTAATATTCACGTTTTGTGTTAAAGTATTCATGACAAAAACAACAGTCCAAAAAGATGTGTTGACATTTGAATTAATTCCATGAAAGAAACACCCCCGGTGTGTAACAGCCTTTATTATGAGTCAAAATGTAGTTAATGGAACAACAGAGAAAACAACAATTTGTTTTCTTTAAGCACATCATTTTATTCTGACATGTTACTAAACGTTTTTTAACCGATAGTTTTCAGTAATGTCTCTTACCTGGTTTCTGTGTTGTTGTTTGCAGATGATGGTGATGTTTACCATGCAGGTGATGTTGGCTCTCAGTTTCCTTTTCTTTCTGCCTTTCCTCCTCTTCACGTTTCATCTGCTGTTGTCTCAGTATCTCCTTCTCTTGGTCCAGCCTCTTGTGGAGAAGTAGAAGCTCCTTTCTCTCCTGCTCCAGTTTTTCCTCCTCAATCTGTAAAATCCTCACCTCCTCAGGAGTATCATTGTCTCTCCGTTTCGCCTGTTCTCGAGGCTCTGGATTTGGTTCTTTGGTCGGTCGGAACCTGCTCCCAACTTGATCACTGGGCGCCTCAGTAGGACTGAACTTAGCTTCAGGAATCTGAGTAACAGGGTGAGAGGAACCACTCGTGTGGCTCTTTGAAAGTTTGGATTTGTCGTCTTGCCACAGTGGACTGTGTGTTTGCGTGCCTTCGTCCCTGCTACTGTTTCCCTTATTAACTTTCCCTTCAGTGCTGTTGAGCAGCAACCCATCCCCACCTTCTGCCAACTTGTTCTTTACCTCGACGCCAACATTATCCACTGAGGAAACAGTCTTGTTGCCTTCGGAGATCCCCCCATTCTTCCTCTCCACATTCTCAGTTTGGTCTGTAGTCCCAAGGAGCCTGGTGCCGTTATGTGCCCAGTGTGGAGCAAAAAGAATAGCCTCTCCAGTGTGAGATGTGTCCTCCCCGGCCAGGCTGTACCCTTCTCCGGGCTGAGTGAAGGTGTCTCCTCTGGGGCTCCAGTGCTGCTCCAGGAGGTCCTCCAGGCGGGCCCTCTGGTTCTGCTTCAGCTCATCCCACTGATGGAGTTCGTCCTTGGAGTGCACCTTGACCTTTGACAATAACATTAAATAAAATTAAATTCAGCTAAATCTCAGTTTAGTCCATTCATGCTCAACCAAAATGTTAATGTTCTAGCCATTTGTATGACATTCGCACAAAATTAGAATAACATTTATTAAGTATTAATACTCACATTCACCCAAATGCAAAATAGCAATCATACTGTACCTGTCCGTGTCCTTGGCTGAGTGTCTGGTTTCGATGCTGGTGGTTATGCTGTCTGCGAGATGATTTTTTCTTGGGCACAGGGGGACGTGGCGCAGGCTGACATCGACACTCCACATGATCAACCACTGACACCACAGCTTTAGCGTAAGTAGGTCTTTTATTGACGTACTCAATCTTCATGACCTAGAGAAGTTGATAATAGTAGATAACTCTGAGTTTAACACAAACACAGCGCAGCCTTTCTGGGATTTTGTAGACGTGTGTGTTTAGAAATTTGTGTGCTGTATGTTTCGCTGTTTGTGGTTGTTTACCTGCAAGTATCTGGTGTGCGTGACAACGGGGACGCACTGCAGGCTCTTGGTGTTGCAGCAGCCAGAGCAGCGCTGCACCTCGACGCAGGGCGGCCATAACAGGAAGTTGGCGTTGCTGCGGTCCAACATCGCCCTGGTGACCTCGACCACCTCTGTACGAACTTTACACAGAGCCTGCTGAGCTGGCTGGGCATCTGAGGGATGAGATATGAGTATGAGCATGGATCATTGCATCATTTTGTGGTCATTTGGCATCTCTTTCTGTGACATTTTGCAGGTGTAGCCCAGGGGGGCCCCTGACCCCTTGGCCCCTGGGGTTGTCTGTCTCTTTGTGGTCACTTTGCATCTCTTTTTAGTTATTCTGCATCTCTGTTTAGTCATTTTGCATCTCTCTGTGGTTGTTTTCTGTCTCTTTGTGGTCACTTTGCATCCGCTCTTAGTTATTTTGCATCTATTTTAGTCATTTTGCATCTTTTTATGGTCATTTTGAATCTCTTTTTAGTAATTTTGCATCTCTTTGTTGTTGTTTTCTGTCTCTGCTGTCACTTTGCATCTCTTTTTAGTAACTTTGATTCTCTTCATGGTAGTTTTGAATCTATTTGTGATTGTTTTCTGTCTCTTTGTGGTCACTTTGCATCTCTATTTAGTAATTTTGCTTCTCTTTATGGTAATTTTGCATCTCTTTGTGGTAATTTTGTGTCTTTATGTAGTCACTTTTTATCTCTTCATAGTTGTTTTTGGAAGTCTTTTTGTCATTTTGCATCTCTTCGTAGTCACATTGTGTCTCTTTGTGGTCATTTGGCATCTCTTTCTGTGACATTTTGCAGGTGAAGCCCAGGGGGGGGCCCATGACCCCTTAACCCCTGGGCCTGTGCCCAGTAGGCCTGTTCAGCAATCCATCCATGAGTGTGAGTATGACTGGTTGTACTTGTGTTAGTATTAGCATTAGTATTCAGTATTCTAATAACTATACTTTTACTCTATTTGATTATTAAGGCAACTAATCAGGGATTTTAGAAAACCTCTTCCCTTTGTGTACGTTTTCGTTGAACCAATAAGTAAAAGACAAAAATCTAAATGCACATGGGACTCTTTATGATTTGCCACAGAAATCTAAACTCTCCCAAGTTGCTAAGAAATGAGCGTGCAGCAAATATGAGAGATCTAATTACTTTCAAATCCGTGAAACTTACACATTCATCCACAGTGAATCACCTAGCTTGTTTGCACGTGTATTTATGGGATAGTTTGATAAGAAGTACTCGTCATTTAAGCCCAATTTTCCATTTTGTACAATAATGACTTATGACTTATGCAGCTCACCTACAACTATCCTCCATTAGCATTCACTACCACCTGTTTCTAGCTGTTGTAGAGCAGAAACAAGCAGCAGGATTATAATGTGAAACTCATGCATTTCAAATGCAATCGGATTTATAATTATTAATATTGGTCTGCTACACCAAAACATGAAGGAATTTCATTCCACAAAGCTTCACTGTTCAATTAGACAGTTCTGTTTGACACATACAAGGACACATGTAGAAGTTATTGGGCATAGTTTACACGATGATTAATGTAGGGCCATTAGTGTCGCCTCATGCTCGAGGGAATCCAACAAAGTCACCCAGACTGTCGTAGATTGGTGTCCAGTAATTCAGACATCTGCTTTATCATGATAGCGAAAAAAAAAAGGTTAATGGGAAGAATTTTACCGTGTCACTAAAGCCATACTTGTCACATCAATCAACTCGGGAGGAAGGGGGGACTGAACACGCCCGCAGTCCTCTACTAATGAGGATGGAGTACTTTTACATTCATGGGGAAAATCAGGAATTCTCCATGTCAGCACTACAACCTTCTATTAACTCATTTATACGTATGAATGCGCACAGATGTATCATCACAAACTGGCAGCCAAACCATGAGAATGATTCTTTTAAGATCCAAAGAAGAGTAATAGCAGTGTCATCTTTGTATTACAATAAATTCACATCTTGCACGCAACAAGAAACCAATGGCACTGTGGGGGAATAAAAGAGGAAGGAGGGGGGCTTAGCTCACCGAGGCTCCTTGGTATCCTATGACCTCCATTGGCTGCAGAAATCCCGTCCTCCTCATCTGAGACAAAACAATAAACAAACAGCATTTGACTTATGTAAACACGGCAACTGGTTTATGAATGGTCTGTTTTTGGCGTATATATTTTATTCTAAGGCCTTCTAGCGCCCACTGCATGTATAGAGATAAAACGGGAGACCTTGCATGTGGACCGGAGAGGGAGAAACAAAGAGGGTGTGGGGGTAGTTGATGTCACATGTATGTGTGCTTATGAGCATGCACATGCAGAGAGAGACAAATAGAGACCTAAGTAATTGTTGCACTGTTATAATTCTTACTTTGTGTTATTTTCATGTGTGTTTCTTATATTATGTATTCTCCATGCTCCTTCTTACTCCATGTGTTTGTTTGAGTTGGTTTTATTACTGGTGACATTTACTTGTCGCAATTAGGGTAGAAAAGTAGCAACTTATTGTTGTCATGTTAGTTTTCAGTTCATCACATTTTATGTATTATTTAGAGAACTCTTGGTTACAATTTTCTGGCATTATAATATAATCAGTGCTGTTTTTGCTTGATTTCAAAGCAGAAAGGTTGTACAACGTTCTCATACACTCATACAGCAACATGTAATCCTACTAAGTAATAATACATAATGATAACACTGTATGTGGTAATGCACTTTGTGCAATGAAAAGCAGGCAATTTTGTTTTCATGAAGTTGTTGCCTACGTATTTGATACTTTCTGACATAACCACGTTCTAAACAATGTTTCCAAAATATAATCTTTATGAATTTGTAATATATGAGCTCCATATACAGAAAACTAAGAATTCCACCAGTGTTATGGCTAGAATTACTGGTCTGCCAAATTCAACCCAGTACGCAGAATTGTTTTTTGGCATTTGACGTTTCTGCAAACCACGGGATACATTGAATGTCGACGTTTCTGAACAGAAATATGTTTCATAAATATGTTTAATATCAGCCTCATATCACGCTTGCAAAAACGCACATGGTTAATATTGTGAAATGATTGGCTAGGTTAGGTTTAGGCAACAAAACTACTTGTTTAAGGTTGGAAAAAACATCATGGTTTGTGTTTAAATAATAACGTAACAATGTAACATAGCAACGTAACATAACACGACAATATAACATAACAACGTATTATAACAACAGAACAATATAACATAACAACATAACATAACGTAATATAACATAACATAACAATGTAACATAACAATGTAACAACATAACGTAACATAAAGACATAAAATAACGTAACGTAACAACGTAACGTAACAACGTAACGTAACAACGTAACGTAACAACGTAACAACGGCGTAGCGTAACGATGTAACGACGTAACATAACGACGTAACGTAACGACGTAACGTAACGACGTAACAATGTAGCGAACAACATAATGTAACAAAGCAAAGCAGCAACGCAACGTAACAATGCAACGTAACAATGCAATGTAACAACGTAATGTAACAATGTAACGAGCGCAAATAAATAACGGTCCTTGGCGGACTTTCTTAATCTTTTTCTTACGACGTTCAGCGTATCCGTGGGAATGTTTAGGCATGAAATTAAAAATGGTTTAGGAAATTTTAGTTAGCTCCATTTAGTGATAACGTTGAAAATGGTTCTGTTTATGTGAGTATTTAAGATGTTGTTAAGGTTAAAATATGGACATGGACAGAATGTAACTGTGTAAGGATCCATTATAACACCTCCAATACTGAGTGTGGTTCCAGCATATGTATAAACAGTAATATCAGAATGGTCTTTACCTACGGAGTCAGTGAGCAGCAGCAGCTGAAGGTCCTCTATTGATGAGATGGGACTGTTTCTAACCAGCTCCACCAGGGCTGCAGGCAGAGGCTCCCCCTGAAACACACAAGTATATATACATTAATATAAGATACCAAAGAGATAAGATACTCTAGACTGTCTTAGAACATGGTTATAGGAAAAAGAGAAAAGGCATGTAACCATTTAGACCTTTTTTTCAGCATCGCACTTGACTATAAGAATAGCTATCTGAGAATTTTCCACCCTGTATTCATCCTGCATCAGGCATTAAAGAGTTTTCCAAACAGTTCCTCTGAGGTAATGGAATAACACTGCAGCACATCTGCAATAACCATTTCACAAGTGTTTTGGTGTGTGTGTCTGCTTGAAAGAGGAACAAATAGATTATCAAAATGTAAACAAAGTGGTATCCCTTCTATCAAAAACCAAAGATTGGAAACTCAAACAAAGACTAACATGACAACTAAATCTTTGTCTTAAAGTTTGTAATGCTTAAAGTTTGCTATGCTATCTGGGGCTGTGAGGGGTTTCTTTACATCAGAGATGACACAAAATGCAGATTTTTCTCAAACTCTTAAGTTAATGGTCCAAATTTACTGATCGGATCTTTAAACATTGTCTCAACTGACTCGCTCTGTCTATAGCAATGAAGGAATATATCACTCCGTGCAACGGTATGACTCTTTTATGTGTTTTTAATAGTTTTTGGAAGACAATGGCGTATCAGGTTGTGGCTCCACAGGAAATACTTGATAGTAGGAAAAATTCATTTCTGGTTTAGTTTTTCTTTGTTGACAATAACAAAAGGATAAGATAGCACAAACCTTGCATGCATTTGATCAAATATTTCAATACCACCACACCAGAAACCAAGCAACAGCTCTACATTGTGATTCTATGGACTGACTGTGGGTTTAACCCCCCCTGGTCATTAATGGGCAAGAGGGGGAGTATTAACCAAAGCGGACACACAATGGTCACTAAGAGCAGGGTGAATGACTATTGGCGTTGTGTCTTCTCATCTGCTAACATTTAGGGGTCAAAGGAGCCAGGAAGGAGTCAGGAAGTGGGGGAAGGAGTGATACGGAGAAGAAGGGTGGTGCATCTGAAAAAAAAGAGGGATAATAGATGAATAAAAGACGGGTTAAAATGGACAAGGATCAGACGTGGGTCGAGACACTTCCTCACATCAGTTTAAATGCTGTGGATGTGCTTCATTTGCTCTGCCGTCTCACAGCGTGATGGAACCAATGGAGATGATCTCAATGGAGCAAATGTGGTCTGGCTAGTGATAGTGTTCACCGTCTTATAATTATCAACATTTAGAAATATACAATCTATGAAATGTTGCACATTTAAACTTTTTATTTTAAAATACGGCTTAATATTAGAATGTGAGTCCAGTCCAGTAAACAGCATGTACGTTTCCATTCAGGTTCTGCAGAGTATAATGATTCCCAACGGGAAGCAGGTTTTAGCCAAAGGAAGCAGCCATCCATGCATGGACATGTATTCTCATCCTGCCTGTACTATACACCAACGACTTTCCCACATTGTTGGTTGGCTTTTCAGAGAGTCCAATTATACAGCGGGGAAATGCCTGCTGTATTACCCACACATCTCTGCTGCAGAGCTGTCGATGCCCCCAAGGAGTCATCATCATCATCACGATGATTTCTTCCCTTCGCCAAACGGAGCGAACCCGCCTGCTCGGCTAATTGTGTCTGATGTTAATTATAGGATATGTGCCTTTGTTCGCAGTGGTGCCTGCTGTCACAACGATTTGTGTCTAAGCAGGAAATGATAAATAAACACTTTGGTTCTGATAAACAAAACAAACGTAAACAGATTCAAAAATCCACAGACAGAATGTGTAAACACGCATTGATAATGTTCAACGTGCAACTATGGGATGGAGATTATGATACGTAAAATATATCAAGATTATAGGGGAATTTCATATGACCTGTATTTAGGTATACAACAGCATAAAAGGATGATATCAGCCTGTTCATTATGAATGAGACAGCTGTTTTACAGGCAAACTAAGGATGGGACGATATAGTATTTTATCGCAAATCCCGATAAAGAACACTCACAATACGCTGATCGTGGTGAATTTCCATTATCAGGATAATCATGAATACTATCAAGAGTGACTTGAAAAAGCTGTCTAGCTCCCTATCATTGTAGAGAAGTGAAAAATATGGCCTGATTTAAAAAATACAGGAATCATCATGAAAGAAAGATTTTTTTTTTTTTTAATTTACACAGGGGACCATATGATTTATGATTACCTTATATTTAAGATGTTTTTGATTGTTTGTTTTCCACTAAAAAGTATGTGTATCTAATCCAACACAGTCTCATGGCAGTTCGTGAAATAGTCACAAAATTGAATCTATTTGATTTGTGTACATAGACACGAATTTCACATTTTTTTCATGACGCTCAGCACGACTTTCAACAACACATAACGCACGTGTCAATTTAAGCTCCAGTCTTAAAAATAAAACTACTTAGTTAGGTTTAGGAATAGATCGACTTGTTTAGGCTTAGGCAACAAAACTACTTAGTTAGGTTTACGAATAGATCGTGGTTTGGGTTAAAATGACTCCGGAAGTGCTGTAACTTAAGTACGGAAGTTACGTGGCAAATAAATCAACTTGTGGTTTCACACGGGACATGAACGCCGGTCTCCTGGGTGAAAGTCCTGTGTTTTTTGACCCACCCGTCCAGCCCGACCTCTTTATACTTCCTGGTTTACAATTACGTGGATTACATACGAATTGATTTCGTGCTGACCATCACGAAAAAAAAAATTTAATTCCTGTCCATGTACACAAATCAAACAGATTAAATTTTGTGACTATTTCACGAGCTGCTGCGCGGCTGGGCTAGTCCTATCTATGATGCAATAAAAAAATATTTGTTTCTAACTAAATGTAAGGTAAAGTGATTCCAGTATGTTTTAGTGCCAATTTAAGAGTTTTAAACATATTTTGATCATTATCGGGATAATATTGTGAATCACAATTATTTTGGCCAAGATAATCATGACATGAAATTTTCATATCGTTCCATGCCTATTAGAAACTTTATTATATAACCAAACTGCTCCCTGCGTTGTCATACAATAACATTCCTCTTTTAATATCATGAGGATTCAGGTTGTCCTGTATACTTTTTGTTAGGGCTGAAACTAACTAACGCTCATTTTCATTGTCGATTAATCTGTTAGTTATGTATAAGGGATAATGTACAGTGAGCCGGTAATTGTTGTGAAATAAACCCAGACAGAGCGATGCTGACGCGAAGCAGAGGGGTCTTGCATCACCCTGGAGGGGTTTATTTCACAACAATGACCGGCTAGCTGTACATTATCCTGCTTATTACACGGCTACTTACTTAAGAAATCAATAATTTAATACAAAAACGGTCCGCCAACATCAGAACTGCGCCCATAGCAATGGTCTGTTATATAAAGCAACGGTCTGCTATAAAGAAATAACTGAAATCTGTGATTGACCAATCAGAATCGAGTATTCAACATAGCCATGTAATAATGTATAATTTAATCGCTTAGTTGTTTGGTCAATAAAATGTCAGAAAACAGTGGAAAATGTCCATCAGTGTTTCCCAAATGACGTCCTCAAATGTCTTGTTTTGCCCACAACTCAAATATATTCCATTTACTGTCATAGAGGAGTAAAGAAACAAGAAAGTATTCACATTTAAATAAGCTGAAATCAGAGTTACTTATTATTCAAACCGATTAATCCATCGTTGATAACTGATCGTTAAAGCTCTTTTGCCATTTCACATGGCCCGAAAAACAAATTTTTGACATAACCCAGCACTTATCATCTGAAGCCAGCTCCCATCCCCTGAAGGTCTGTTGGACACATTGAGGAATGCCAGGTACAGACCGCGGCTGCAGTGGGCAGGAGGAGGAGAGGGAACATCTAAGTCGTACATAATTAGGGGGTCGAGTTTGCTGCCGGCACAGCAGCAGCAGCAGCAGCAGCAGCAGCAGCAGCAGCACACGTGTGAGGTTTCACATGTAGCCGCTGAAACGGCGCCTACACGTGCACAATTCTGGAAATGTGACTTTAATTAATTCCTTTGTCATAATTTTCCTCTGAGTTGGAGAGGCGCCTGATGCAGTTAAAGATAATGATGACTTTGTGTTAGCTAAATGTAAATGTCTGGATTCCTCTCTGGTGGTCCACAGTTGAATGTACGTATATGCATTTCATATATGAGCACGCTAAATGATCACTCTCAAGACTGGATGCATCTCAAACCCATTCTCTTATGATAATGTTCTCTTTATAAGGGACGTGATTGAACCCTACATACAGACTCCATCATTTCACAGCTGCCATACTATAACTTTAAAATTAGACGTGGGGAATTCCTGGTTGTATACCTCAAAGCCTTTGTAACTTTCTCCCTCTAAACCACTCGGCCTGTCAAATCTGAGTACTCTTTTACATGTGGTGCCTACAGAGGCCGTAAAATGAAAAGGCGGGTTGATGACAGGAATTTAAAGTCATCCATCATAGCTGCATTTCACCCTAAATCTACCTTCATGTGAAGTCGTTATGATGATGGTAGATTGCATGCATGCACTATAAATTGCATAGGTTCAGTGGATGAAAGGCAATTTTTCCCCTTCTTTTATTTTGTTTTTATTTTAATTGAAAGCTAATAGTTTCCAACATGTGAAGAAGTTACTCCAATACCCTACCCCTCCATCTGTCTGGATGAAAAAAAAAGGTAAACTCACACAGGGTTGTGGCCTCTTGTCTGACTTGTTTAAATGTCCACTTCCCATAACTGACTTGTTAACTGTGTGTGTTTTGACCCCATTTAGTTTTACAAGTGGCTGACCCTGGCGTGTCACTGTGGAGATGAATTTCCTGGGTCGGAAACACATCTGAAATCTGAATGGAGGCAGAAATACAGATAAAATCTGATTCACTGTGCATCTGAACCTACTTCTATAGACATCATTTAGGCAAAAGATGTTTTTTGAATGAACATAATGTCAGTTAAGCCTCACTTGACCTAGCAAGACCCTCAGTTAAGTCTTGTCTTCCTGTTTGATAGGGCTGGGATGATTCACCTATCTCCTGATTTGATGCTATCACGATACTTGGGTGCTGATTCGATATGTATTGTGATTCGATATTACGATATATTGCAACTTTTGTTAACGTTTTTAACACTAGACCATGGGAAAAATGTAATCATACACTTCTAGGGACTTTTACTTTGGAAAATATCTAAATTAATACAGTAAGAATATTTGATTTTCAGCATGTATGTAGTCAGAGATGTCCTGAAGTCAAATATATCAGTCATTGTCAGGAATTATTTATAAAAAAATTTCCAGCAAACCAAAAGATCAAAGAATAAAGACATTTCCCTCACAAATTAGTGGTATTTTGAAAACTGGAAGTAGTCACACGTGTATACTTCCGCTAACTTCGCCAAGTCTGTCGCTAGCTCTCCCATCAGCTCCGTTCTCTTTATACATCCATGGTCAGCTCCATCGGGGCCGTTTGAATGCATTTAACATAAATGTCAGTATATGGGTATCCTTCTGTTGTAGCGTCGGACAATTTGACCACGGAGATGAGAGTGACGCCTGGCATGACCGCACGTTAATACGTTCGTACTAATAAGACAATCGTAATACTTTAATGTTTCCTGTCCGTGACAGAGTTAGCATGCAGCTTTAGCCGTGATGTCTAGCTCCGCTTTTCCTGCAATATGCGAAACCCAAAGTGTTTCCTTTACTGTATGTGTAGTGTTGGATTTAAAATGTGAGGGTGCGGGTCGTATCCACGCGGACCCTCTGCTGTTTTCTACTTTGTTGTTTTGGCTCGCAGCGCCTGGCTGCGGTTTGTTTTGGTGACGGATACGGAACGGATATGACGTCACTTTACTCAAACTACAACAATAAAAGCGGTAACTTCCTTTTAACTCCGTATAGACTCAAATGAAGCAAATATATAGATTCTGGCATTTCAAACTCAATTTCAGAATCGTAAAAAAAAAAAAAAAAAAAATCGAGACACATAGGTGAATCGATTTTTTTTCCTACCCCTACTGTTTGACCTCAGCAGATGGTCAGACTTTGCCCATCTATCCTGCAACCATATTTCACTATTGTGCAGTGCAGAGGTGGAAACAGCAGTAATAAGTTCATCATCCCTCTCACACACTTAAAAAGCCTCGGTTTTTTAGCTGTAAATGTAATGGGTTTCTAAACTTGTCTTCATTTAAATATCAGTAATGAATGTGCTTTTAAATGCCAACATTCAGCAAGACAAGTGATTTACACTGTGTTGATGCATGACAAGTATTTCACAACACAACACATCATCTCACCTCCCAGAAATATTTCACCCTGGCTGTCAAATTAGAAAAACAAAATGTCTCACTGCAATTGTGGTCTCTCCTCGTCTAAACATGTGGCCTCTACAGCATCATGTAACAGTATGATGCTGCTCACTGACTGATTTATGGACTCTGCTTAACATCTGGAACAGCAGCATCCATGAATGTACCATGTGGAGCATCCAGCTGTAAAAGATCGAGCCTATCATGTCAGCCTTTAGTTTCCTGGCTCATCATCATCACCCACAGAGGACGACCTCTGCCTGTGTGTGCCCCCTGGGCGTCCATTCATAATGCCAGTTAATGGGAGGAATAACAGTTATTTTCTGCTGAGGATGCCTCCCCTCTCGGAAGCATTAAGGGAAAGACTGGATTTTATTATGACACTAGACTGAAGCAGGTGCACTAACTCCTAAGTTATAAAAAAAAAAAAAAAACACCTGGATTTGATTATCATGTGTGTTGTCTTTGTTAGGAAGGACACATATGCTCTTGATAAGCTAATATTGCTCTAATTTAGCTCTAAAGAGAATAAAATACAAAAGAATTACAAGTTATAAAACGTAAAAAAAAACATATATAGCCTATTACATGCAGTATTTAATTTAATTTTGGAGTAATTCTTCGAAAATAGTTGCATATAAACTAGTCTAAATTTATATTAGCTAGCATACTTTTATGATACCCTTACGAAAAAGTAGTATACTTCAAGTTTATTTTATGATGTATACTTAAGTAAAGTTCAAGTATATTTCCCCGAAGTATACTTTATGTAATAAGTATACTCATATCAATGTACTAGTAGTAAATTTGAAATGTACAAATTCAATACTTCTTGGGATTCATTTGCCCACTTTGTAGTTCATAAAAGTATACTTTTAAGTGCACTTTAAGTGTAAGAACAGTAAACTTTGAGTACACTACTAGTTTATATCTAACTTGCATTTTGTACTGCAACTATACTACAAGTGAATAGGTATACTGTTAGTTTAATAGCTATATACTTGTAGCCCACTTTTTAGTTTATGAAAGTACACTTTGTATACTTTAACTTACAGTACTTAGCTAATTATTTATGTATTAAATAAAGAGACCTGCTCCTTTTGCACTTTGACTTGATGTTTTGTGATGATAAAAAATTCTTGATGAATTGAAGTAAATTCATACCAAAACATTCATTTACAAACTCTCACACACTTTAATGGGCTACTCTGTCAAAAAGTAAGCACAACTACAAGCCAAGTATACCTTTCTGTAGGCCTATAAGGCAAGAATACTTAATTATCCTTTTCTTAAGTATATCTCGATCAAAAGATTCAGTACAAGTATAAGCCAAGTATACTTAGACTTTTCTGTATACTTGTCAGTATAAGCCAAGTATACTTACACTTTTCTGTATACTTGTCAGTATGAGCCAAGTAGACTTTTCTGTATACTTGTCAGTATGAGCCAAGTATACTTAGACTGTTCTGTATACTGGTCAGTATTAGCCAAGTATACTTAGACTGTTCTGTATACTGGTCAGTATTAGCCAAGTATACTTAGACTTTTCTGTATATTTGTCAGTATAAGCTAAGTATATGTATATATCTGATAAGTGCATAAAAAGTAAACTCTCTTATTTTAAGTTTAAAATAAGTATACTAATAGCACTTTTGAATATACTTCTATTTGGTAATGATAGGCTATATCCTGTGAGCTCGTGTACAATTTTCAATAAAATTCCCATGGGGTTTCACGTTTTCCTATGATATTTGTATAGTGTAATATAAGGAGTCGTTACAGGTGAAGCATCTCTAAAAGTCAAACAGTCAAACCGACTCAGCAGACTCACCTCGGCCACGCCAAACCGCAGACACACCGCCAGCACCGCGAGCAGCAGCCGGACCCACGAGCTCATCTTGCTGCCCAGCCTCGAGCCTCTTCGGCGGACCGGGCATTTATGGAAGCGCGAGAGAGTCCCTTCTCTCCTCAGCACTGCGCGCGGGGGGACAGCGGCTCGCCCTGCGGAACTACTGCTGCTGCGTAAAGACAGGTCTGTCCAACACTGTGTTGTCTCTCCAGTCAGAGATATCCGAAGAAGATGAAGAAGAAAGCGCTCGTGCTCAGGTCAGGGGCACGCAACTTTTATGTCATAAAAAAAGAAGAAGAAGCTCCACAGTCCTGGATGAATAATAAACATCCAAATTCACGCGCTTTTCTATTTAGTTCACCCTGCGTAAAAGTGTGCATAAAAACGCACTACATTTAATTAACAAAACGACATTTCCGAGTCACAAACTTCACAAGACAAAACTATATGCAGGACTCAGAAAGTGAGTTTCAATTATTCCAATTTATGTCCTGTTTTCTTTAAAAAAAAATACAATATATATCCAACTGTCTTCTCTTTTCCCCATGCAATGGGGTCTCTTTAATTAACCGTGATGCGATCCCAGCTGAACGTGTGAAATAACGTGGCAGGTCATCAGCACGGTAGTAGTCTGAGTAGTCCTCTTCTTCCAAGGAGTCTTATCAATAAGCAGAGCTCTGTGTGGCTCAGTGCGCCTCAGCCTGCTGGAG
This sequence comes from Sebastiscus tertius, assembly GCA_916701665.1. Classification (NCBI taxonomy): domain Eukaryota; kingdom Metazoa; phylum Chordata; class Actinopteri; order Perciformes; family Sebastidae; genus Sebastiscus; species Sebastiscus tertius. The sequence goes on along the minus strand of CAKAOH010021326.1, from coordinate 41,905 downwards.
CTGCCTGATTACGCAGCGCTGGAGGTGGTGGTGGTGGCGAGGGGGTATAGAGCCGATTTACAAGAGTCTCTCTCCCGCCCCCTGCCTGAAGAATGGGCGATAATGTGCGCACAAAGGAGCGACAATAAGTCCACAAAACGACCAGAACAGCCGCTCTGAGCAATATTTCCTCTGTTGTGAATCATTTATGCAGATATTCCTGAGGCAGAGCCAAGTCCTGATGTGGGTTTGTGTGTGTTTATCTGTTTCTGCCACATGATCTGGTTTGAAATATTAGTATTATTAACTCTGAGGGGTGTAAAAATATCAACCCAGTGTTTGTGTCAGTGTTTCTGAAGTAAATTAATACCAAAACAATCGTTTACAAACTCTCACACACTTTAATGGGCTACTCTGTCAAAAAGTAAGCACAACTACAAGCCAAGTATACCTTTCTGTAGGCCTAAAAGGCAAGAATACTTCATTATACTTTTCTTAAGTATCTCGATCAAAAGATTAAGTACAAGTATAAGCCAAGTATACTTAGACTGTTCTGTATACTTGGTCAGCAGTGGTCATAACACTTGAGTGGTCTTCTCAGGTATTATTAGAGTATTTCCACTTTATGTTACTTTATCTCCACTACATTTATTTAACAGCTTTAGTTGCTATTACTCTTCAGATTGAGATTTTATATACAAAACACACAATCAGGCAGTAGTAGGAATGTAACTAAGTACATTTACTCAAGTACTGTACAATTTTGAGGTACTTGCACTTTACTTGATGCTACTTAATACTTTTCCTCCACTACATTTTGGAGGCAAATATTCTACTTTTTACTCCACTACATGTATTTGATAACTTTAGTTTCTATAGTTGCTTTACAGATTTATATGATGAGGTAGAGTTATAGGTTAAGCTATCCAAAAATATACTGTATAAAGTAATTCAAATAAGCTCCACCTTTACCAGTGCAGCATTAAAAGGACAAACACATTAATGCATCAATAATTAGAATCTGATCATAAACAGTATTCTGAAATGGGCCATTATGCACAATGGGTACTTTTACTTTTGGTACTTCAAGTATGTTTTGATGCTAATTAGGGCTGTCCGTCGATTAAAATATTTAATCACGATTAATCGCATGATTGTCCATAGTTAATCGTGATTAATCACATCACATTTTTATCTGTTCAAAATGTACCGTAAAGGGAGATTTGTCAAGTATTTAATACTCTTATCAACTTGGGAGTGGACAAACATGCTTGCTTTATGTAAATGTATGTATATATTTATTATTGGAAATTAGTTAACAACACAAAACAATGACAAATATTGTCCGGAAACCCTCACAGGTACTCCATTTAGCAAAAAACAAATGCTCAAATCATAACATTGCAAACTGCAGCCCAACAGGCAACAACAGCTGTCAGTGTGTCAGTGTGCTGACTTGACTATGACTTGCCCCAAACTGCATGTGATTATCATAAAGTGGGCATGTCTGTAAAGGGGAGACTCGTGGGTACCCATAGAACCCATTTTCATTCACAAATCTTGAGGTCAGAGGTCAAGGGAACCCTTTGAAAATGGTCATGACAGTTTTTCCTCAACAAAATTTAGTGCAAGTTTGGAGTGTTATTTAGCCTCCTTCCCAACCAGCTAGTATGACATGGTTGTTACCAATGGATTCCTTAGGTTTTCTAGTTTCATATGGTGCCAGTATCTTCACTAGCTAACTTTAAAACTGAGCGTGCTACAACCTAAAAATTGCAAGTTGCATTAATGTATTAAAGAAATTAGTGGCGTTAAAACAAATCAGACCTAGTAGCTTTAGTTACTTTGCAGATTTAGATAATGATGTATAATTATAGGTTAAACTATCCAACACTATATAAAGTAATTCAAATAGCTCCACCTTTACCAGCTGCAACATTAAAGTGATGAACACATTAATGCATCAGTAATGATAATTTGATCATAAAATAAATAATATTCTGACATGGGCCATTCAGCACAATGAGTACTTTTACTTTTGGTACTTCAAATATATTTTTGATGCTAATACTTTCGTACTTTCACTTCAGTAAGATTCTGAATGCATGGTTTTTACTTGTGTTTTTACACTATAGTATTGCTACTTTTACTTAAGTATACCACTGTGATCAGTTTATAAAACATGATGTTTTGTTGTAGATTAATCCACCCAACAGTATCTAAAGTACAAACTTGACAAACTACAATAGTACACATGAATTATTCTGTATTTATAATCCAATAATACATGATTCAATAGTGATATGATATATGATATATGATAATATGATCATTTAACACAGTCCTTGATCTGCATGCCAACTACGTTACTTATACTACTTTAAGTACATTTATGTACTTTTATGTCTTTAAAATTTTGAATGCAGCACTGTCACTTGTCAAACGGTGGTATTGCTACTATTATTATTGCTAAATTAAAGGATCTGAATACTTCCTCCACCACAGTTTAAGACTGCACAACACACCCATGTTATCATTTTATTTTAGAGTCTATAACAGAATTGTTTGTCCCCCATATGGACAAATTCAGGTTCTGATGGACTTATAACAACAACCCTGTTAACAACTTGAAATAACAGTTATGAACAGTGAGAACTAAAAACTTAAAGCTGCACGATCAACTGTTTTAATTCATGAAATATGTAAAACAGAAGATGCTTTAAGCAAAGTCAACACTTATGAATAACCCATGACCCTAAATTCAGCCCGTTGCATAACAGACCTTTATGCAGCGACTATTGCTGGAGAGGTCACGGGGATAGTTGCCATGCCAACTGACTCCTCTCGTTACCTCAGCATCGCGGCTAGCCCGGGCTATCAGGAAACAAAAGGTGTTTCTAAATATCACAGGAGTTATTCTCAGAGATCTGACCTTTGACGGTCACCCATGTTTAGGGAACATTTTTGAACAATGCCTGACGGTGACTCTGCATGTTCAAACTCAGCCGACCCAAAAATAGTCTATCGGCCGGTCGACCTCGAGGACTTATAATGATACGTGACAAGGGGCAAAAGAGCAAGAACATTTTTATCATGGAAACAAACATTTGAAAGGTGAAGTGCATTAAAGAACAAACCTGCTCAAGAAATGAACACATTGTTTCTGGCTGGAGGCCTTTTAGACAGATCCACCACTGTACTGCAGCTGTGAATAATGTCCCTACAGTCTTTTCTTCCAGTTCAATCATGGCCCGGTGAATAATAGGATGCCATTGTTTTTCTAACAAGAGTCAATGGAGGAAACAGCATGAGCTCTGGAGCTATATTTACACTCTGTTTCATATTCGCACGTTTGGCCAAGGCCACTGGCAGTATGGGGTAACCATTGTGACTTAGGATACCGGTGCAATGCGGCACTAAGGACACGGTGATGATGTAAAGTGAAACGATCAAATTATACGCCAAGTCTTTATGAATGTAAACAAAAATAGCTTATGTTGCCATTCATTTTTAGTTTAAGGTTCAATGATTGAAGATACCAATTTTTGAAACTAAAAATACTTTAAAAAAAATGTATTTTATTTTCATTTTATTAAGGGAAGTCTGTAGATATCAGCGCAATATCTGCCCCTCAGGCTGTCTGAGGGGCAGAATAAAAAAGCGCACCAGCTGCATGCGGTGGGGAACCAGCACACAGAAAGTATTCTAGCAGGTAGCCTAAACGGCACTGCATCATGTTTTCTCCATTTTAAGGCCACTCTAGAGGGCACTTTATCACATTTCTACATTTAAGGGCACCCATTTGAGCACTTTATCCCGATTCCTCTAGTGGAATAGAACCCCAGAGTGCACTGCATCATGTTTTATCTAATGTATCATAGGGGCATCCAAGAAGGCACTTTATCTTGTTTGCTCTACTGGAACGACACCTTAGAGGGCACTTTATCTCGTTTTCTCTACTAGAAGGACGCCCTAGAAGGCACTGTTTCCCATTTTCTCCACTGGAAGGACACCCTAGAGGGCACTTTGTCTTGTTTTCTCTACTGGAAGGACGCCCCAGAGGGCACTTTGTCGCTATTGGAAGGACACCTTAGAGGGCACTTTGTCCCATTTTCTCAACTGGAAGGACGCCCTAGAGGGCACTTTATCCGGTTTTCTCTACCGGAAGGACGCCCTAGAGGGCACTTTATCCCATTTTCTCTACTGGAAGGATGCACTAGAGGACAGTTCATCCCATTTTCTATACTGGAAGGATGCACTAGAGGACACTTTATCCCGTTTTCTCAGCTGGACGGATGCCCTAGGGGGCACTTTTGCTGCGTTTCTTTCGAACATCTTTTGTGAGTAAAATGTGAGTATCACCTCCATCACTAATACTATAATGCAATCTCTGTACCAGTTTAACTTTTGAAAAAGACAGCTAAAATCTAGGCTCATTTTTGATCATGTTCTTCCTCTTACCTTTGCTATCGATGTTGCCAGTTTTACAACCATGTACACTTCAAAACATGTTTTACTTTATGCTCAGGTTGTGGCTTCCAAAACATGAGGTTGGGGTGTGTTTGGTTTCTAAGGAGAACGGGAAACGGAGGAGGAGGTGGAGGAAGAGGAAGAGGAGGATGAAGAGGGGGGGAAGCAGGTTCTTGACTAGAGGTAGGGATTTTCCCACCGGGACCTGCATTCATCTCACACTATAGCGGACTCTCTCACACACACGCTCACACCTGTGACTGCAACACCTCAACACAATCCCACAGTGAGAAGGCCATCCATCATTCTCTACAGAGGCAACAACTTAATAAGAAACATTCATAAAAAATACTGTACGTGCACCCGTACCGTAAGCTCAGTAGTGTGTGTGCAAACAGACATGTGCATGAACACATGCATCAAATTCTTACGCATGCATGAATAAACACTCTCGCATGTGCACACACACACACACACAAATGTACACCAAAGACTCAATGAAATTACACATGAAGAGCATTCACACACGTTGAAGCACTGTTGTGTGGAACAGATCACACCCCCTCAAATATTGGCTCACACACGCTCACTGTCCCGAGCTGACAACCAATTTCACCATGAACGGAGCACAGAGGGCCTTTCTATGCTTAACAATCGAGTGAGAAATGACAGCGCTCGCTCAAATATTTAAGAGCTTTTCAGAAGATCCGGAGAAGGTCACAGCACCCTGAACTAATCTCCCATTGAACAATGATGCCATTTGATTTTTGTGCGTTTTTTCCGTCGTCGGCTGAAAAGCTTCAGTGGTTGATTTGACGCAGTGAATCGCATAGTTTGGGTCCTCTCCCCCTCGCGGTCAGCTTTTCTAGATGAAAAACATGAATGTACTGTATTTGTGTTGCACAAAAGGACCGTGGGTCGGTGCACATGTGTGTGCAGAGGTGCACTTTTGGCTGCCGTCACATGCATCAGAGTCAAGAGGGGAGACAATTGACCCTCGATTAGTCGCGGGGATAGGCTCTCTGCAGCGCGTGTCTCAGAGATAATAGAGGATCGTGTAGACCAAATGGGACTAATGGGAAGTCATTAGTTGGCCTCTCGAGCCTCGAGTATGACCGCTGCCCCCGGCTCTCAGGTTTCCCCAATCCCAGGAGCAGGAATGTGGATGAATCACATCAAAAGACGAAAGACTCAGGTGCAGAGACCAGTGGTAGATTTATTCATATTCAGCACAACAAAAGACGTAAAACTAAATCCTCTCTCTGAACAGTGAGATCACAGTAATAATGCAGCTTTTTATAATGATTGACCAATGATCAGTTTGACAGAGAGAGTTAAAGCAGCTCAAAGCCTTCATGTCTCAGCAAGGATCTGTCAACAGTATCTAACGAATGGGTCTGAATGAGAGACTGACAGTGAGGAATTGTTGGAATGCACTCTACTGAGACAAGGACAGAGAGAGAGAGGAGAGAAAAAGAAAAGACACTAAGATATGCAAAGTGCCAGAATAGATTGAAACCCAGCAAACACAATCCGAAAAAAGTGGCTGATAAAAAAAAGTCACGGCAAATCTATATGGAAAATACCGTAAATTGGGGTACATGAAAGAAGAACGCACACTCTCGGCCGTCTCTCTGATGTTTGCAGTCCTGCTGTTGAAACTGAGGCTAATTTACAGCCATATAACTCTCACAGCTGGACTCTTTCAGGCTGCATCCTATGCCAGTCTGTACTCTTCGTGCTCTAAGCGGTACAGTAAATATAGATTTTGTGAAATGCAAAAGGAAATATCTAAACTTGTGTAACTCATTCTTCCACACACAAGCACATGCAGAAACAGACTCATTCAGTATCAATGTGTCTGTTATAAAACAGCACTGACTGGTAATGGTTGTTAACACTGAGCCAAAATATTAGCAGTAGTCGGGACATGTTTTCTGGCTGGATTAATCAAAGAAAATAACCAAAGCGTGTCATGTAATGTGATATTAGAAGCCTAAAGGAAAATGTATGTTGGTATATTGAGGACAAAAAACTTGAGTTATCGTTGGCAAGCGTTACCTGAGCAGGTGCAAAAACGGGTTGGGGAGATTAAAAAATCTGTTTTTTTTGTTAGGGCTGTCAAAGTCAACGCGATAATAACGCGTTAACGAAAATTTGTTTTAACGGCATTTATTTCTTTAATGCATTAACGCAGCTTGCGATTTTTAGGTTGTTACAAGCTCAGTTTTAAAGCTAGGGTGAAGATGGTAGCATATGAAACCAGAAAACCTAAGGAATCCATTGGCACCAACCATGTCATACTAGCTTGTCGCAAAGGAGGTTAAACAACGCTCTAAACTTGCAAACAAATTTTGGAGAGGAAAAACTGGCATGGCCATTTTCAAAGGGGTCCCTTGACCTCTGACCTCAAGATATGTGAATGAAAATGGGTTCTACGGGTACCCACGAGTCTCCCCTTTACAGACATGCCCACTTTATGATAATCACATGCAGTTTGGGGCAAGTCATAGTCAAGTCAGCACACTGACACACTGCCAGCTGTTGTTGCCTGTTGGGCTGCAGTTTGACATGTTATGATTTAAGCATATTTTTATGCTAAATGCAGTACATGTGAGGGTTTCTGGACAATATTTGTCATTGTTTTGTGTTGTTAATTGATTTCCAATAATAAATATATACATACATTTCCATTGTCCACTCCCATGTTAATGAGAGTATTAAATACTTGACAAATCTCCCTTTAAGGTACATTTTGAACAGATAAAAAATGCGTGATTAATTCACAATCCACTATAGACAATCATGCGATTAATGGCAATTAAATATTTTAATCGATTGACAGCCCTGTTTTTTTTTTTTTTTTAAATGTCTGTATTTCTCCAATGGCAGGTTCATGGCTTAGCTTCTGATTGCTTTTTTTCTCTCAGTGTAATCAACTCATCCTTCTTTCTTCAAGCTTTGCCAAACTGGGGTGTATGTCAACATTTCTTTTCTAAATGAGTTTTATTTGTGTTGGATGAGCGAGCTGCTGACGGTGACATTATGAAGACACTAACAGATCCAGTGAGGATGGACCACACCACGCTGCGGAGTATAAACACCTCCATGAGGAATGCCTGGTTTTGTTCAGCTCCAAGAGGCTGTATACAGCAGCATTCCTCTGCCAGCTTCCCCTCCCTGTCCTGGTTCACAGGGGACTTCCCTGCTCGCTACTGTACACCAACTACTACTCTAATGAATACCACGTAGGCCTACTGTACTGTAAATATCTCTATAGTTATTATCACCATGCACAGGCTACAAATGAATTACTTCTGTCCTTTAAGTGATTTATTCTCATCCTTAAACAAACATGCCAGTATTACCCCAGTAAGCTATACTGGAGGGAATTTAACTCTCTCATTCAAATGTGAGTCTGATCCTTTATTCTCAAACATACTGTACATGTGCCAACTTGTCAATCATAAGCCACATCTTTCAGCACTGAGCCCACTTATTGGCTACACACTCAAATTCAACGGCCACGTTGCAGTAATAAATTAAAAATGCAAGCATCAGCGCAAACCTAATGAGCAAAAAAGACGAGCATAAAAGCGTCTCTCAAATTAAGTTAGATTTTATGATCAGTTTTATCTACTTAATTACATATTCATCATTTTTGTTTTTAGCCGTGTTAGCACTAATAGCAATGTGTGTCAGTTGGTCTGTCTACCAATTTGGTCCAGACTGAAATATCTCAACAATTATAGGATGGAATGCCATTAAATTTGGTACAGACATTCATGATCTCTTCAGGGTTAATTGTAATAAGTTTGGCGATCCCTCAACTTGTAATTTACCAAGGTCAAAACAACCTGAAATATATGAAATGGCATTGGTGCTAATTAGCCAATTTAAACGTGCTAATATTCTAAACCAGAATTGTGACCACGCTAGACGTTATACCTGCAACACATCCGCATCTTAGCATTGTCATTGTTAGCATGCTGAAGTTAATATTTAGCTCAAAGCTCATAGAGCTGCTAGCATGGCTGATATCTCTTAAACAGAGACAGTTTTCTTAAGATTTTAGCAGGTGCCTCTTGCATCGCAGCCGATTCCACCACCAGTCATTGTTTTCATACACTCACACAGAAACTGCTTAGATTTATGTCTTTGAGATCGAGTTGTGCAGATCACACTTAAAAGAAAAGGTGTATTTCTCAAAATGATATTGTAGGTTATTTAACCAAACCCCTGAGTGGTCTTTCTAACTTTCCCTAATGAATTTAAGGTGAGTAAATGACGTTAACTATTAGCTGTGAGGGTGATGTTGAGGATAACCCAGAAAATAGGGCCTATTTCATAGGCTATGTAGTTATGTTGTTGTGGGGGTTTTTTTTGTAATATTTCAAAATAATAGTATTAAAATATTATTAGTAAAAAGTTAGCCTCTAAATTTTGCATTTTTTTCTTCCCTCATTCGGGGCGCCTCTATGGATAGACGCCACCCCTAGCATTCGCCTATACCGCCTATAGGGTCGGCTCTCAAGACAAGAGTTATGCTTTTTAGTGTAACTCTATCTTGATGGTAGTATTTAGTTTAAAATAGTTTTGTTAAGGTTGTATGGTGTATTCTGTATTACACAGCTATATTAAAATGTCTCTTTAATCCTTCCCTGTGCCGACAGCCTTGAGAGCAAAGGGAGTGAAAAGGAGAAGGTGAGAGAGTCAAACGTGTGAGGGAGTAAAGGGAGACGACGTGTCAGACAGACAAAAGGATTCATCACATAACAAAAATAGAAAGGGAACAGAATTAGACAGGGAGGAGTGGGCGGGGGGGGGGGGGGG
>CAKAOH010021326.1:6783-32597 GCA_916701665.1 Sebastiscus tertius | reverse complement strand
TACAGGTGTATTTGTAACGGTCAATCTAAAAATGCCTCCATGAACTTTGTGTCTCTACGTTTTTTTTCTGCAAAGTGGCTTAGCCTCCTCCCAGTCATTCCTGTTTACAAGGTTGCTTCCTGATGACGTTGTGCTGAGTGTGTCACGGCCCGTCATCTGGTATTCCTCTCAGAGAGCAGGACCCCTCTATGTAAAGTGTGTGTGTTTATTAATTGATCCTGTTCTTATTTATTGCTACACAATTTATTTATTTTTTAACATAGATTTCAGATGCACTCTTTCCTTCTTCTGATTCCCATCATCAACCCTTCGGTGATGGGTTCACATTTCTAAATGTATGGGCCTCAGCTTGTGCTGTCTGTAGGTTACACATGTTCACATCCTGGAACAGAGGACGTGACATTGTTCTGACTTTACGAAGTAACAAATTTGAAATTGTTGATCTAGCTGTCATAACCTGACCCGTGGGGCCAAAACAAAAATGGGAAATGGACGTGCGAATGCCAGCAAATTTAATGTTTCCATTTTTATTAAGGAAACGGACTAAAAAAGGATTTTCTTGTGAGGTGTATTATAGTTGCATTAGTAGTGTAGAAGTGTTTCGCCTTGTGTTGGACACAGAATGTGTCATGTGTGGGTGTGGAGGTTTTGGAGTCGTTTAAAAGGCAACTTCAACGGAGCTGGGCTGAGTAATGAAAGTAAAGTAATGAATAAAGTAACTAATTACCTTAGACTGTATATAAGAAGTGGACGTAGTCACCGTGATGTCGACCATTGGTTTGTGGACTGCCGTTTTGAAGCCTCGAGTTCTGCATTTTGGCCGTCGCCATCTTGGTTTTTTGGAACCAGAAGTGACACGAGAGGGTGGAGCTAAGTACAACCGAACGCTGAATAAGGGTAAAGGGTTATAATTAACTGTCATGAACTGTGAAAGGGTTAAAGTTGTAAGACGAGAACATGGATAACTCCCAGACCGGACAATGCCGTGGTACTAATCACAAATTAGCCATGCCCTAAAGCATACCCTGCTTTATGATCTATTTGACTCTAAATGAGACCATAATTTACTAAATGAACATCAAGTTCTATTGAAGAAGACTTGAAACTAGCAATTGATTGTTTACTGAGGTAATAAATCAAGAGAGAAGTAGGGTCATTTTCTCATAGACTTCTATACAATCAGACTTATTTTTGCAACCAGAGGAGTCGCCCCCTGCTGGATATTAGAAGAAATGCAATTTTAAGGCACTTCAGCATAGGCTTCACTTTTCAGTCCTGGACGTAGCCCACTGGTTTAGGCAAGTTTTTGCAATTTGCAGGTTACCTTCAAGACTCGACCATGGAGAAGCAACTGTTTGTTCTTAACAACAATGGCGGTTCCTGAAGAGGTTTAGCATAGATGCTGCAAAAGCATCAGTTATATCAGAACTGGAGAGTATTTCGTCATTGAAAGAAGAGCAAAGAACGGCACTGAAGGCTTTTTCTCGATGGAAAAGATGTTTTCGCTCTTTTCGTGACTGACAGATGGTTCATCCAATCATCTGCCAAGTATTTTTTTTTAAAGTGCCCGCCCTTTTCAAAACAGTTTCCAATGCTTCTGAGTAACAAATCATCTAGCGGGTCAGCTTAGTTCCATAGTGCTGTTGTCGCGTTTTTTGTTATCACACCTGATAGCTGTCTGAAATGTTGGCTGTGATATGGTGCTTCAGTTGTTTTTCTTGCTTTAAAGTTTGAGGCCACAAAAACATGTGAAGTTGACCCGATAGATATTCGCTTTTTAAGAAACATAAAAACTCTGTAATAACTCCGCAGGAGTATCAGAGAGGTCTCCATTTAAGCACCTGCTTTAAAAGTCTACAAACGGCCCATTAGTAACCATTAACCTATAAGCACCACACAGTGCCATATGAATCTGGGTTAGGTCTATTAAAATGTAAAATAAAGACTCCAAAGATCCACTAAAAAAGACATAAAATAAAAGGTCAGGAGGTGGCAGGTAATTAATGTGACACACCCACGCTTGACACCTTTGTAATTTGGTAGCGCTTTCTCTTTGTTGCTTTGCCATGCAGCTGCTCACCCAGAGTTGAAAATCCTTAGAGCGCCATAAATTACACAGACGTCAAGTCCTCCGCACAGATTCTTGGAAGACTTTTATGCACAGAGAGTGTGCACACCTGCATTCACAGCCGCATGTATAATGTACTGCACAAACATGCACGTACACACCCATAAACTGTACACACACACACTGCAACAAACACACACAGTCCTTCTACAGTATCTCACACATACTTAGTAGGAAGTTTTAATACTTTGGTTGGACCCTGTAATCAAAGCGAACAATCAGACAGGTCCAGACGGCGCACTCAGCGAATACCAAACTGCATCCGAAAATGCCTTAAATAGCTCTGTCGTACCTGCTCATTATATTATAAAAAGGTAATTACTTATCCGATGGATTTGGGGGTGGCGAGGGAAGAGAGGAGAAGGAAAAGAGCAAATAATGTCGCCACTTTCTATGCATGATGTGATTGGAGGTAGAAAAACAGGTATTCTGGGTAAGCAAAGAGACAGAGCGTGAGGAAGATGTACTCTCACACATGCATGTTGTCTCACAGGAAGGCATATAGATAGAGCATTACACGGACATTCCGCATTTCGTGAGTACGCATTTAAGCCTTTTCGCGTGTCAATGTACGCCGCTTTTCCAGTAAAAAAACGTCTGTCCGCAGTTAGAGTTCGGCAACAAAACCACTTAGTTAGGTTAAAGCAGCAGTGGGTAGAAATGGAGCAAATATGAAAAAGCTATTTTTTATTAAACGGTCACTATATCCTGACAGTAGTGCATGAGACAGGTAATCTGAAAAAAAATCATGTGTCTCTGTGTCCTCCGGTGCTCCTAATGGCATTTGCAAGATTCCACAGACCGAAGGAAAACGAGTTAGAGCTGATCTGGAGTCTGCTGTCCAGCTGCCGTCTGTGAGAGTCAATCACTCGCAAGGTCCGATCAAACGGTCAAACTAGGCAGCGCTGATCAAATATGAATCAATATTCTTCCCGACAGCCATGTTGAGATCAGTTGAGGAAATACCAAGCACCGCCCACCAGCCGGAGCACAGCCAATAGGAACGCTCTCTCTCTCTGAAATGACCTGTGATTGGTCAAAGTCTTCTGTCACGGGCTAGATTTTTTAAAAGCCTGAAAACAGAGCCACGAGGAGGTGCAGAAATCTAGTTTTCTCTCAGAATACTTTAATTACAATTAAAGGTTGAAAGGTTATTATGGAATTTTTTGACCAATGATGTCAAAAACATTCTGCCTACTGCAGGTTTAAGTGTCCAATATATAATGCCATAAGGACAGGTTCAGAGCAGGTAGGCACAGAGACGGGAGCTTTTTGAATAAAAGGACATTAATGGTTTAACAGGGGAGGAGAGGAAATGAGAGGAGTGGTACTAAATGAGAGGGTGAGAGCAAGGCGTTAGTTGTTAAAGAGCTAGGGAGAGTGGAAACGGGGAAATCCAGGCTTTACCTCCCAGGAGACATGCAGGGTGGGAGGGGTGGAGAAGGGGAGCACGGAGGAGGGAGTAAAAAGACCTGCAACTGACTCTCAAAATGCAGACGAGGGTCGTTGAGTACAAAATAGCTTGGCGTCTACTGCGGCAGTGATCTCCATCCCCTCCCACTCCAGATACAATGAAAATTGTGTCTGAAAACAATGCCATCTGCAGAGACAGAGTGGGAAGAAACTGTGTGGAGTGGCCCAGTTCAGCTGCATGGCAGCCAGGGAACTGTGTCAAGGATGTGATGTCTGGACAGCAACAACAGAGCAGAGCCTCTGTGCAGCATGGTTCTGAAGAAGGGCCAGTCTGTGGTGGGAGTCTGTACTTTGTGTCAGTCTGTCTGATTTTTTTTTTTTTTTTTAAATCATAATTCCTGTTTTTATCTTATATTGTAGTATTGTGTTTTGCAACAAACTTGTATTTTCATAGACGGCTTTCAGGGCAGAAAGGCGTCGGTATGCTTTTCTTAGATAAACAAATGCCTCTTCGTTAAGGAAACGTGTATAAACTGGGTTTCAATGAAAATAAACTTATAAAACAAAATAAAGCCTGCGGGCATTAGCTTATTAGGTAAGCACAAGCTCTTGCACAAATAGCACTGATCTGCCCTGATGCAGATCACCTAGTGGAAAGGTGTTCTTTATTATTCACTCCAGCTCAAAATCATCCTCAATATGAAAAAAAGCAAACACAGCTCAAAAGGGCCTAAAGACCAGAATTTCTGGCTGAATCTGCTGAAATGAGGTCTGCATTAAGTGGAGGAAGGATCAGAGTGTCCTGGGTGTTTGTTTCTCCACCTCTCTTAAGGGTTAAAGAAAGGTCGTCATCACACCCTGATTGGCTGAGAGGGAAAATGTACCAAGCTGCTCTCAATTCTTAATTAGGAGCCATCAGTCCCCAACACCCTGCACAACAGGTGATCTGAATAACCTCCAATCAACTCAGGGGAACTGTGACACTGAGAGCACCCAGGGGGATGTTCTGAGTATATGGGAGCATTTTTATGTTTCACAACTGATAAGACTACAATAGAATAAAGCTCATTTGGGTATAAAAAATAAAACAAACAAAATCCCGCAGTCTCCCATTCACTGTCTATGGGGCAACTCCAGACTTTATACTTGATGACATCCCAAGTTTGAGGCTTACTTCTCTGGTTTCTGGCTTTGAGAGAGAGTAGCTCACAAATATTGACTGAATTTTATTTTTAACATATTGGAATTTTTATTTTAGGAGGTGTTCCCCTTTAAATGATGCACACATTTAAAAGCAGTAGATCTACACTTTTGAAAATATTCTTATTTTATGTTTTTGTCGAGAGGTAGATGAGAAGATTGATACCACTCACATATTTGTCCGTATAAGGCTACAGCCAGCAGCCGGTTAGCTTAGCTTAGCATAAAAACGGGGAAAAAACTAGCCTGGCTCTGTCCGAAGGTGACTAAATCCACCTACAAGCACCTCTAAAGCTCAGTCATTTACACTTTATATCTTGTTGTTGTTTCTGTCCTTACTAAAAGGATTTAAAAACAAGATCAGATAAGCTAACTGAGATCCTAATTAACTAAAACTGTAACATTTAGCCACAACTTTCTGGTCAATTATGCAACTGGGACACTTGCACAACTTGTGTCTTGTGTGCACTCTGAATCTGTATTTATTTGGATCCAGAGAGCAATCTGAAAGCCAAAGATTAGTTTTAAAACCGCTTTGGTCACTCACAAACGATGTTCTTCTAATGCCTAGTTCACAAACACAACTTTAGCCCTAATTTTCCGCTTCCCGACACTTTTTTGGAGCTCCTCGACAAAAGCCCCACAGCAGAGGCAAATCGTGTTGGCTCACCGCTCGCACATTGGCGTTTGAGCATCATGTGTGAAATGCTCAAAGACACTCCTCGAGAGGCTCTCCGACATTCACCGATGCCTCGCAGACATATTCCAGATATCTAGCATGCTAAATATCTGGATTCTGGACCACGAGCCACAGCCAAAGAGAGCACGAGACACGGGTTGAGGGTAAACCCTGGGCAAGGAGGGGTCGCCTGTAACAATAGGGACTTACTGTATGTGTTGCCTTTGCAACACGGAGCAAAGTTGTTGTTGCACCTAGAGGAATAAATAGTAAAAAAAAAAAAAAAAAAAAAAGCATGGAAACCAAGCCCCCAGGAAGAGCGCCGGTCAACGATCCGGACTTTCGTAGTGGCCAAACAGCGGTACTGCAACATCCGTGTCCGTCACTTGATGCCATTGGGCCCAACAATACTTTTTCCCATAGACTTACATTGGGGAAAGAGATGTCTGTAACTCAGCGAATACATTTTTTTGAGATGAATCAACTTCCCAGTACGAACACCTAAATAGCCCTTATTTAAAAAATGAAGTTTTTAAAGTTGTAAAATGCACTAATAGCTGAATCCAGAGTTATTTCTCTTCCTCCGTTCATATGAGTGAGACCCAAACCGAGGCTCGAGCACAAGCCGTGACGACGGCGTGACATTGGGACCCCGTGACCGAGTCATGTCACCGAGCGGACGCTACTGCTCATGTCCCAGTTGCCCAAGATCCGCCAAGATATGAGTACTTTTCCAGACGGAAGTCGAGCCATTTAGGCTTCATGCGCCAATGAGCAACTCTCATAGGAATGACCGGGGCCCCTCCTCCAACGCTGTATCCAGTTCTTTTAATACATCCATGGTGGAAACAGGCTATTTTGTGAACACATGTACCAACCACATCAGCTATATGTCTCGCGTACGGTATGACATCATTTACCGTGTTTTTCTCACGTGTGTTTTTGTGACAAAATGTAGTTTGGAGACCTCATCAGGGATTCCTCCTGGTGAAAGATCTTGTAGTGTGTGTGTGACCCCCTGTCGCCGATTACAAGACAGCAAGTTGTGTAGCGCGAACAGTACAATGATACAACGACCTTGAAAGTCGTGTAGTGTGAATTTGGCTTAAAGCAGCTCAATCTCAATGATGCTACACTGACGTATAAACCGGAACTCTCTCTTCCCCGGCCGTCTTCCTGGACTTCACATGGCTTCAACGGCAGCTTCTCTCTCTCTCTCTCTCTCTCTGTTTAATTCCCCTCCTCATCCTGCCTCTCCTCTCCCTCGTCTTCCTCTTCCCTCCTCCGGGTTTGTTTGTTCTCCCTCAGCTCCCAGGTGTTTTCCTGCACGGCTCAGTGTTCCGCTGAGCTCAAGCTCCTCTTCCGCTCTGACTCAGGTACAGCATACCGATGGCTTTCCCTCACTGCAACACACAACGCATTGATCAATATACACACGTGTGACACACTGGTCACACATTGAAACACAGATATAAATCACACACACACATACTGTAGTACGTCACACACACACACATTATTCCAGCTCTCTCACTCTTTCTCCCTCATCCAACAATAACACAACAAACCTTGCATCCTGTGCGCGGGGGAACAATAGTGGGATAGCTTTGATGGCCAGAGGTGGTTTGTTGTAGATACTCCCTTATCGGCCCCAACATCACCAGATCAGTTATAGATCCTGGCAGCGTCCTACTACATGGAACAGCTTTATCCTTTAACCAGTGTCAGGATGTCAGGATGTCAGGATGTATGGACAACGGACAACTGCATTAACAGACAGCACATAAAAAAAAATTCTCATTGTTGCAAACATTCTTTTATGATTTCATGTGTATTGTTATGAATATCTCCATGCTAGCCAGTTAAATTTATAGTGATTTTGTAGAAAGTTAACAGCTCGTTTTATACTAAATACTGACTCTGTGTGTGCTACAGCTTAATTTAATTCTACAGTTTAAACTTTATGTTTTCTTCCTATCATTTACAGTTTACTTCCTCCTTAACAGCAGTTTATTGCATGCTTGGTTTCACAAAGCATTAGTTTTGTTATATGAGGTACTTGCACCACTTTAATTAAACTCATTTGTTATGTAATTAAAGCTGCACAAACCAATAGTTATATATTTTAAAAAATCAATCAAATGACTATATGTATAATGTGATAGGGTTTGCATGTAGTGATGGACAAATATAGAATTAGCATCCAACTGTTTCCCACAGCTCTATGAAGCATTTTGGCATCTTTCAGCTTTTTTGTTTTGTTTTTATGGCCCACAACTTCTTGTCAGCCATGTTTCCATCAGCAGGCAGCTGTTTTCAGCTAAAAGCTCTGATAAACTCACGGTACACTATATCTGCAAATGACAGACAAATTTAGTGACTAATCGGAGAAGATAGTGGAGCATTTAACAGCTAAAGAGACAGTTGGTGGAGACCAAAACAAAGCTAAAAGGCAAGTTAATATTACACTTAAATTTGTTGGATAGCCAGAAACATGGCTCCAGGTGAACGTTGCTCTTTGTCGGTTTCATTTGTTTCATCAGGAAATTGTTCTCTAACACAATTAACAACTTCAGACAGTGATAATGTGACAGTGTTGTGTTTAGAGTTTGTTTCGCTGCCCCCATGGGGCCAGAAAAATCAAATAATGCTGCTTTAAACAAATTCTTGGAAATAATATGCTGTTTAAGTTATTCATCTTATCAGTAGGTTGTTAGTTTAAGACATTTTATAACCTCAACCATGGTGTTGCACAGCCAGGTTTTACAATATAGAGTGGTACAGGAATGAGTCCTAAAACCCAGAAGTTGGTTTTTAGTTTGATGTCTGAAATAAGGTCTGTGGTTAACACAAGCTGAAGAGATTTTAACATTTTGTTCCACAATATAGAATACGTCAGAAAATATCCCACTCATGAATTTTGAAGCCTTTACGTGTCTTAAAACAGGCAGTTGCTAACAAGTGGCTAAATGAGACTACTAAACGTCATCACACTGACTCATCCGCCTTTACAGCCTCGTTATGTAAACTCACATTCATGCAACTGTGGTGTAGTCTGTTTATAGACTAACATTAACTTTTTACTTCTGGCGATTGCATTTATAAAATAATAAAAGTGGTGTTCATTTTTGAAGATTACCTTGCTGAACAAAACGTGTAAGTATCATAAACTTTTATTCACCACAGAGTTTATTTTCTGCAATAATCCAACACCCAATGGAAAAATCCCATTGGATTTTTGTCGAGGGAACCAGGGCGATGCTAACTTTCTGGTTGGCCTACAAAAATGCGTCCTCCCTGCACAGCTCTATAAACGACATAAAGCACAAAGCTTTCCTTAATAGCTGTTGTGAAAATCAAATATTGTTATAGCTTTCATGATATAACTCTGGTTTATTCTCCTGTATAAAATGCATGTAATCCTGGCTGGATTGAGTTATTTAGTTCACTACACTGACACGTGTTTGTCCCATAGACACTCACACACATGTCCTCACAAGGTTAGAGAATACATACGGGGGGCATGTGGGACAAACACAAACACACACACACACATAAATGCACACACATCATACAGGGCTCTGAGTTTCAGCATTTCAGTAAAAAACAATAAAAGTACACAAACACGTGTAAACTCAGCAATACATAAAGCATTCAGACTCAGCAACTAATCTGACACACACACACACACACTCACACACACTGTCCTTCTCTGGTTTCTCTCCTCTGTTGTCTCACTCTCTCCATGTGTATCAATACTACCATTGATTCACTAAGCCACAGGCGTTACCGGGGTCAGAACTGTGTTGGGATATCAGTTGCCCCTGGCAACAACTCCATCGGTCCGCCCCCACATCCTACATGCAGCCCCTGTCCCTTTTGTCCATGCGCTGCACTGTATACCCAATGATGCACCGTGTGTTTGTGTATGTGTGTATCACTATGGAGCTAACAGCAGCTGTGTACGGCTGTTTGAGTATGTATGTGTGTGTCCTGCGTGGGAGAAAGGAGGCGATGAGTCATAGCACACATACCACCAGGACACAACAGCTCCCCCTGTTGCCGGGGCAGGGGAAACCCCGGAGGTGTGGGTGTATTGTCTGGGAGAACAGAGCTGACCGTGACATCATAGGACGTCTCGCTCCTACACCAGTCAGTGGAGAAGGTCGGCGAGGAGGAGGAGGAGGAGGAGGGGTGGAAACAGGTGGAGGCAGTGGTTCTTTCTTTCTTTCTTACGGGACAGACTGGTGAAAGCAGAATGTGTCACTCATTCCTGAGTTGTAGTAATACTTTGATAACTGCAGCCATCATCAGCTATTAACTTTTATGAATGAGCCTCACTGTTAAAAGCCAGCGGGATTTAGCAAGAGCATTGATTGAGATGTGATGCAGAGGGAAGAAAATTCTTACTGTCGGATCTCACTATGACGTCTGCTTGCTCTGTCTGTGCACATACGTTACTGCTGACATATCCGTGAGATCATATTCATTCATTCTCTTCTGTAATGTGGTTGCATTCTTTTGCATTAATTAGGGCCGTCAATAGATTCAAATATTGAATCGCAATGAATCGGATGATTGTCCGTAGTTAATCGTGATTAATCACAAATTAATCACACATTTTGTATGTGTTCAAAATGTACCTTAAAGTAAGTAAGGTACTACATTTAACATAAAAAATATGCTCAAATCATAACATGACAAACTCAAGCCCAACAGGCAACAGATTGGACTATGACTTGCCCCAAACTGCATGTGATTATCATAAAGTGGGCATGTCTGTAAAGAGACCCAGAGAACCCATTTTCATTCACATATGTTGAGGTCAGACATCAAGGGACCCCTTTGAAAATGGACATGACAGTTTTTCCTCTCCAAAATTGGGCGTAAGTTCAGAGCGTTGTTTAACCTCCTTCACGACAAGCGAGACATGACATGGTTGGTACCAATGGATTCCAAAACCAATGGTTTTCTAGTTTCATATGATGCCAGTATTTAAAATTGACTCCAATACCACCTCCGAAAGATCAATTGCGTCAAAGAAATCAGTGGCGTTTAAACGAATTTGCGTTAACCTGTTATTATCGTGTTAACTTCAACAGCCCTGGCATTAATACAATCATTTGTGAAATGTGTTATAGTTTTATTTTTATTTTTTGCTGGAGTCATCTAAATGGATATTAACAACACCTCTTGTAATAATTTAATTTTCAATGTTTCCTTTTTTTCAGTATTTTTTTAATGCAACATGTAGGCTGTTAAAAAAAAATAATTTAACCATTTATGCCCACAACTGAATTTTTAAATTTCCTTTGGTTGTAGTGTTCTCTGGGCTTGCCTAAGCACAAATGTGAAAACATTTTCAAAATCGGTCAAACCGTTTGGCTGACAAGTGAGTTTTTCTTATCATACTATATCTGGTATTTGGACACATGGGATTACTGCTTTTGCATTATGTTTTAGGATAAGATAAGAAAATATGTGATAAGAAAATGGCTATATGCCAGAAACTACAAGAAGCACAATCAAGTATTTGGAATTTATGAACTCATGACAAGTTGAATATCAAATATATGCACACATGTGGAAATCATTTAATAAACACAAGTTTAGCGTTTTTCCTCATTTTTCAAAAAAATCTGACTTTGACTATTAAAAATATAACATTTTTCATGTGATCTAATAATTTTAAAGTTATACCGTTAGATACTTACACAAAGTATGTCCCAACTAAATTTCAAGATCTTTGATCAACCAGAACAAATATTGTGGCATTTTTCCTTATCATACGAAATATAGTCTTTGGGCACAAATGGGTTAAAAAGGCACATGTCATGCTGCTTCATTTCACACTGTGGCATCTGTCTTTAGCGTTGAATGACGTCACAGTATGGTGGCAACAGGTGATTTCAGGAGAGTAACATGTAAACTTTTGATTCAGTCATTCATTAGCAACACTGTGCATGTGTGTGTGTGTGTGTGTGTGTAAGAGAGAGAGAGAGAGAGAGAGAGAGAGAGAGAGAGAGGGATCCAGTAAGTGTGAAACATCATGTATCACTCTTCAAGACTCTGTACCTTTGTTGTACGCCGGCCCAGTTCACTAAAACACACATTTATACACAAGGACAGGACCCCTCACACGCGCATCAACTCGTACGCTTGCATGCACATGTGCGCACACGCAGCAGGGAGAGGAAACTGCAACACAATGATAAGGTCTGGGAACACAATGGGCTCAGCAGTGCACAGACAGAAGCCAGGACCAGTTTAGCTCTGAAAGGTCAACAAGCCTCTCCAAGCTTTCATTCAGTTCCCCCAGTTATTATTGTTCCAACATTATAATGATTACTCTGATGGCCTTTATTTTGCAAATGTGGGAGCCATCCGGAAATACCAGTGAAATATGAAAATGCGGGCCAGACCAGCGAGGAGAGGGGGGGAAAAAAGGTTACTTACTTTGGAGGGAGAACTGCTTTGACGTCAAGTTTCCCATGGCCCGGCCCAGCCTCGGGTTGGACTTCAGGTTCATCTGAGATCTCTGGTGAGGTGCCAATTTAAAGCACATCTGCTTGTATCCACACAACAGACTAATAGCTCCTATCATGATAGTGAATTTACTTGACGAACTAGAAGAGCGCTCTTTGGTTTGCTGAATGTGTCAAGGGTTTTCAGGTGTTTTGAGTTCTTCTGGTCTGATTAGACCTCTGCTCAGGTTGAAAGTGGCCAAAGCTTTGATGGGAATTTATCAGGTCACAAATATTCATCTAGCAATAAGAATGATAACGGTGTAAGTTTTCCCGCATTAACAGGTTTAACAGAGCTAATAGGAGACATGTCATTCAACCTCCTGAGCAGAGATCTAATCAGCCAGATTAACAGAAAACACCTGTATGGGTGTTTAGAGGCTTTAAAACAATATGCAGGTACTAACTAACAAATTGTGAACACATGTCAGATTAAAGTATACTTTAAAGCTGCACTTTGAGACTCTGAGCACCTTCGAAATACAGCAAAAATAGTTAGTCTATGGTGAAAATGTTACACTAACAAGAATGTTGACAAATCATTTTGTTAAAATGATAAAGTTAGAGAACAGGAGGGACCAGAATAAACATATTTCTCTGTACAACAGTATGTTGAGCTAACCTTACACGGCAGCTAGATTCTCGCGATGTTACTAGATCACGCAAGAATCACGGGATCACATATCACACGAAAATCCATCTTGTCAGGCTTAAAGTAATGTGTTTGTGGATTGCCCCCTGGTGGCTGGCTGCAGTATAGGTCATAAAGCCCGCTCCCGTCATGTTAGCGGATGGGACATGGGCCAAACTAAAAAGTCAAAGTACAAAGTACGTCAAATACATTTTTCCCAAAGATGGTTTCTGTCATTTAAGTAGCTCTTATCACGCTGATGTACTTTAAAGTGTTAACTTTTCTGATAAGTTTGGTTTTAATTAGTTATTTATAGAGGTCATGATCGGCAGTTGTGAGTCTCTTTCCCTGACAAGCTGCTGCCTTGCTCGGCTCGTGATTGGTTCGGGCGGGACTTTGATACCGCAGCTCCACAGCCCGATCGCTACTGAACAGACTCTGGTTCCGAGTGATGTCAAAATCTCAAGATGGCAGCTCCCACATCCGGGATATTTTGGCTTCACTTCTGTGCAGAGGGAGGAAGTGGAGACACGGCGTCCATCTTTATATACAATCTACGGTTGCAATCTGCAACCTCATGGCTAGATACCGCCAGATCCTCCACACTGCACCTTTAAGAGAAAAAATTAATAATATTTGTGTCTCATATAATTTCTTCACCAAAAAAGTTCAATTGCCACAATAAGTCCCAATCTAGTTGTGATGTCACAAAGTCGTAAACTAAGGTTTAAGGTGAGCACCGAGAAACTTTCCACCTTCAGTAGATTGAGTGTGAAAACAGCCTTCTAGTATCAAAACTCTGCACATACATCATTCTGCACAGTGACGGTGAAACATTCAAAGTAACACATTTTGGAGCGGAGTACGACTTTAAGCTTCATCAGGGATGAATAAGGATGCATTGAAATTTGACATATTAGGTACTGTATGGCATTGATAATGACGTCTTTGTTGTCTTACATAGAATGAGCCTGTGACGGGCCTTTCTACTGTAACCACTGATGCTGCATCAAGACATCAATTCAGCCCACGAGTGGCGCCGACCTCGGGGGTCCGTCTGAGCGAATGTCTGACTGATCCTCAAAGCAGCGGAGGAGCAGAGCGGGTCACAGCCCACTCCAAAATGTCACAGCCCTTACATAATCCCTGCATGTATTTTCTGTCGGGACACACACCAGCTATATACCCCTCTGCCCGCTCGGAAGTCTTCCAGCGAGACAAAAAGCGGTTGAGACATTAGAGAGGGAAGAATGGTTCTGGCATCACGCTAAAGGTTAGCATGGAGAGTGGGAATTTGGAAAATTAGAGAATGACCTTGACCTCCTCACCCCCTCTCTGACCTTGATGCTGACCTATTGATTATGTCACAGTTATTGTGTGAGTCTGGCTTTGTTAAACTGGTGTGGTGAGTGGGCAACCGGACATTTGTGGCTCAGATCACTGTCATACAAAGTGACTAATTTGTCAATTTAGTCATCTTATATCATATCATTAATGGTTAAACTGAACACAAATCGTGGATTCTATCTTGTACTTTTTAGTGTCAGCAGTCAAATGAACACGACATGCCATGAAAAGACAATTTTTATTTTTTATTTGTAATTCATGTGTCATGCCAATAAACATGACCTCTGTCCAATTACTTTTTTTTCTCTGGAAAATATTGAGCATAGCTCAAGAAGCGATGCAAACCTCCAGGGACAAACAAAGCTTAAGATATTGCTGCCAACATCTAAAAACAGCATGTATTAAAAACAGAAAGCCTTGGTGATGGCCTGCCATTTCTACTCAGACAGTAGTTTTCTCACCATCTCAAAAAACGTCTAAAGCCCATATATAGCTCGGCAGCACAGGGTTATTACATGTGAATATCTTCTCCGAACTGGATGAGAATCTGTAATTGAAGAGGGTTGTTTTTGTTGCCGTGAGAGTGATACTTTCTACCGTATGAAGATCTGCTTTTTCTGTGTGTTCAAAAGCAGTAATCTCACCAAAGAGGCAGACAATTGGAGCCTCGTAAGTGCTAATGACTGTTTGCTGATGTTTCAGGCAAACAGTCACCTGTGGTTATGTGAGACAAAGAAATTCTTTACGGTTTCTTATGTGTGTATGTGTGTGTGTGTGTGTGTGTGTGTGTGTGTGTGTGTGTGTGTGTGTCAGACAGAAAAAAATCAAGGTGTTTATCCTCTTGTGTTATGATCATGCATGATATACGGAGAAAATGCCAAATGTATAGTAAATGGAATGTACCATATAATGGTGCATGTTTCAGCTCATTAACTACAATGGTTCACATTACTTTTCCAAAGCCCACCATGCGTTTCAGATTGATTTTCTACCCTCTAGAAAATGGATGGTTGCCCAGAAGCTACAAATCTATCTAAAAATCTATGCTGCGCTTTGAAAATGGTCCCTAATGTAAATTAGGGAAGGATATTTAAAGTTAACTGGCTACTCACCCACATTGTTCATTTAAAGAGGACATATTGTGCTTATTTTCAGGTTCATACTTGTATTTTGGGTTTCTACTAGAACATGTTTACATGCTTTAATGTTCAAAAAACACTTTACTTTTCTCATTCCAGCTGTGCTGCAGCACCTCTTTTCACCCTCGGTCAGAAATGTCTGTATCTGATTGGTCAGCTGGCCCCCACTCTGTTGTGATTGGTTAACCAAACTCTTTGGAGTCTGCTCCAGCTCCGCTCTTACTAGATTTGTTTGAGGGCGTGCCAAACTAGCCACTAGGCAGGTATTATGCACGTGTTACTTGGTGACATCACCACGTTACGGAAGAAAAGGCGGGACTTCAAGCAAGGCGTTTCAGGCAGTTCAGGAGCAGTGTTTTTGGCCTGGGCTTCAGGCTTTATAACTTTGCAGACCTTTCACATGCACAAAAACTATGTAACACACTAAAGGAAAGGGATAGAGCACAAAAGCATAATAGGTCCTCTTTAAATTTCCAAAAACTAAGTTACACAAAATTAGAGTTGTATTTCGACTAAGCTGAATGACTCTTGAATGCAACACTTTCTGTTTTGTTCTCTTGAGGATGAGGAACGTTCACAAGATAAATCCTGAGGAACATTTAACATCACATACTGTTGATTTACAACAGTGTAAAGGTAGCCTCAGAAAGACACCTCACAATTTTGACTTTAACCTTGTACACTAGAGGTCAGACAGGGTTCAGAAGGTGTTTGCTCAGGACAAGCGTCATTTTGAGACAGCTATACTATCATAGATGTTGGACAGTTCTCTGATTGGACAAATATATCCTTCAGTGGTCTTTTCTTTCTATTTTCAAACTTGGCAGTTTCTCTGGAGACATTACTCCTAAACTGTGCGTCAATATCAGTTTCTGAATAAATTAGAGGGGGATATTAACTGAGGTTTTGTAGCCCTTATTTTAAAATTAGGTTTTGCACCAGTAAAATCTATAAAATCTCCTCATTACATATATCAGTAATGGTATGGTCAACCAACCAATGGCGTCATTTACTATAATGACGTCTTGTGCTTCATATGTTATACAAGATGTAAGGAACACAATGCCATTATTGGACATCTATGGATTTTTTATAATGCTCCCATCCTCGATGATAATATTTCTATGGCCACTGCCAAACTAATTCAAGGAAGCTTTCACCAGCCCTTCACATTATTGAACCTGTATGAAAGTATATTTCCATTGTTGTCCATTAAAAGAACAGTGGAATAATGGATTAACATACATGCAGTTTGAGATGTATGACAGCACTACAAGGATGGCTTAAAGGTGCAGTGTGTAGGATCTGGTGGATTAGTGGTGAGGTTGTAGATTGCAACAAACTGAAACTTCTCCCATGTGCCAAGCGTGTCGTAGAACTACGGTGGCCGGCGCGAAACCGTGAATTGCCCTATCTGGAGCCAGTATTTGGTTTTGTCTGTTCTGGGCTACTGTAGAAACATGGCGGCCAACTCCATGAAGAGGACCCGCTCTGTATGTAGATATATTCTAAGGTCACGAAAACACAACGATTCTTATTTTCAGGTGATTATACACTAATTAAACATACTTATTAATATTATATTTAATTTCTGCCAATGGATCCCCTAAATTCTACATTCTGTTTAAGATGTTTTGGGGGGTTTTGTTGCCTTGGACAGAGCCAGGCTAGCTGTTTCCCACAGTTTTTGTGCTACACTAAGCTAACAGGCTGCTGGCTGTAGCTTCATATTTATGGTAATGATATGAAATCGATCTTCTCATGTACCCATCTGCAAGAAAGTGAATAAGCGTATTTCCCAAGTTTGTCTTTAAACTGGATGTTTATGTATTGTTGGGTGACTCTTGATATACATCATTATGATCATGCATGGCTTTGTTAGCTTCTGGACCTGATGCTTTTTATGACATACCAGATGCCTGGTGTTTGCCTTGAGCGACTGGTGCACAATGTTGATCAAATAAAATACTACATGCATAAATACTGAAGGAAGAAAGACTATGGAGTGTGTTTGTGTGTGTGTGTGTGTTGTGTGAATAAATGTCCAGTGGCTCTTGCATCAGTGCACACGCATGTAAGTGGGAGGGGAGCCATGCTTCATTGTCCATGTGCTTTTCGCTCGCTCGTTAAAAGCTAATTTCTCCCCCAACCATCTCCCCTCCCCACCACCCCCCTCCTTCTTCCCCTGGCTCGCTGTCTTGTGCGATCAACAATAGTCTATTCTGTGCTGTCCCGTGCGAGTGGAGACACACCCAAAGCCAAGGCCACGGTGCGAGGGGAGATTGTTGGGCGGTGGCCAAGTGAGCGGGACACTGGCTCAATTCTCGTCTGGGAGCGTGGATCCTGCCTCAACAAAGAGGGAAGAGGTGGACTGTTTGGCAATTCTATAGTGCTCATTTAGTGCAGCGATTCCCCAACCAGGGGTACTACTGCAGTTACCAAGGGTTCATGGACAGATTGTGGAGTAGCTGAGCTAATAAGAAAAAATATTACTATGTTTTAAAAATATGTATCCATGTATTGAGTCGGCTGTAACACCTGAACACCACCACATGTTCAAAGTGCATGAAAACTAACTAGCAAGTAAGCAGAGAAACAGTTAGCTTGTAATGGATCAATTGTTAAAATAGAGTGACCAGTGGATAAACAAATAAAGTGGGTAGCTAAATGGATAAAAGCTGCAAAAAAAAGCTTTTGGCACTTTTTGGATATAAAATACATACAATAGGAGAGGAAAGAAGCCTGTAAGCTTTATTCAGACTCCTCCCCTATCTAAACAAATAAAAGATGATATTATGTCTCATCAAAAGCAAAACAAAACAACAAACGAACAAACAAAGAACATACAGTATAATACAAAAAATATATATACTGTATGCACAAAAATTCACAAGCAAGCATAAACAGATTTAAACAAAAAAGACAAGAAAAAAGGAGTGGACGATTGGTGGTTGCAACTAGCTAAATTAGCTAGTTTGCTAAAACAAAAACTAAAAAATACTGGATAAATGGTTAAATAGACCGCTAAAAATAATGGCTAAATTGTGAAAATAGATCGAGTAATGGATGAATGGATAGTGAAAAGTATTTGATAAAAGTTGAAAACGTTTTTGCTGAAATTAGCTAAATTAGCTATCCATCCATCATCTGCAACCGCTTATCCTGTTAGGGTTTGAAGGGGGGCTGGAGCCGATCCCAGCTGACATTGGGAGAAGGCTGGATACACCCTGGACAGTTCGCCAGCCGGCTGACACGTAGAGACAGACAACCATTCACACTCACATTCACACCTATGGGCAATTTAGAGTCAACATTAACCTAACCTGCATGTCTTTGGACTGTGGGAGTACCCAGAGAGAACCCACGCTAACGCAGGGAGAACATGCAAACTCCACAAAGAAGGGCCCCAAGCCAGATTCAAACCTGCAACCCTCTTGCTGTGATGTGACAGTGCGAACCATTAGCCACCCTAAATTAGCTAGTTAGCTAAAAATAAAAGTAGGCAACTGGATAAAGGGTTGAAATGTTCAGCGTGGCCACTCAGATGGCAGTAATACAAATGCAACTCAAACTAACATAAACACTGACATTTCAGCCCAGTTGCATGAAAAAGACGTATGAATGACACGGTAATAGAGTGATACAGGAATGAGTCCTAAAACCCGGAAATTAGTTAGCATTTTAAACAAGGGAACCCGTGCAATTCTAACTTTCAGGTTGGCCTACAAAAATATGTCATCCCTGTACCACTCTATGTGCTAGGCAAAACCGTGCAATAAGAACGCCGTTCTTGCTTTAGGCGTATCATTTGTACACCATGCAGTCTGTACTGACTGCAATGTAAATGCATCCGTGTAAATAAGCTACGCTCATAGCTAGTGACGTAAAATTAAAAAGTGGGGAAGACGGATTATGGCGAGCGAGAGGGGGGGTGGATGGGTCCAACAAACGCAGGACTTTCAACCAGAAGACTGGTCTTTTGTTTTGTAAGTTACATTTGTGACGTGTTTTCCGTACTTATGTTAGGTATTTTCCGTACGCATCGTACTTAGTTTACGTAGTTATTTTCAGGCCAACCATGACGTTTTTCCTAAACCTAACTAAGTGGTTTTGTTGCCCTCTGCAGGTACTTCACCTTCATACAGGCGTGTAATATTAGATTATCCTCTAGTGGACAGGCGGGTCTATTATACGCTTTGGCGTGACAATATCCACTTTTATACAATCAATAACATCCAGCACTGTGCCATCCACTTAATGTGGTCTTCTATGTCACCTCCTGTCTGGTTGTCGGAGCCCCAAAAGTCCCCACCTCCTCACATATCACAAGATCCCAACACACACACGCCACGGCTCGGCCACAATACCGTCCCTGATCTCGGCCGGGCCGCATGCTGAAGGTCGTTCTATCGACCCGTTCTTCTCTATCATGACAATCTGTTCCTAAGTGCCACAGCTGGAGCCCCCCCACACACTCTCTGCTGCCTCCTCTGATAAGCCCAGACTCTCTTCATTGTCTGAAAACATAAATATGACACACCAACACACCATCTGAGGGTCCCTGTCTGCACCAGCCAGCCTAATTATATAATTATCCCTTGTCTGATTGTGCCTGTGCAGCTGAGACGAGGGAGGGCCTTTGTGTGGCCGGTGGAATGCGGTGCGCTTGGCATTTTTCAGCGAAAGGGCAGCTTTCTGGAAGCCGTTGCCAAAGGAGAGGAAGAGGAGGGTGAGATCACGGCTGCTGGTGCCCACTCTTCTCTCTTTTCTGTCTCTATCACTCAGTCCATCTCTCTCTTGCCTGTCTCTATATCTGTCCTTCGATCTAGCTTTCTCACTTCTGGACAATCCCATCTCTCTTTCGGTCTCTGTCATTCTCACCCTGTCGCCAACCATTCCCCCCCTCTCCAACACTTAACTCCATGTTCCTCTCTTAAACCTCCAAGTCTGGCAGATCCAGCTGTCTTGCAGATAAAGTGGCCTTTCGAGATGGAATGCACAGGATTTGGCTCTCCGACGATAAGAGCCGACGGACCGTTTCAGAGAAAGCCGAGCGGCGATGTCTGATAGCAAACTCGGAGGCGACTGCTCCGCCGCGCGATAGGAAGGCATTGCTATTGTTTCTGGTGGCGAGCTGTTGAGGGGATAAGAGAGACTAGAGCACGAGCAGGTGTTGGGAGAGATTACAGTACGGGCCTAGAAAGCATGCACCTCTTTCTTGAATCAAAGTCAAAAGCAACAAGGCGGGCGTCACGTACTGTAAACCACGTTCTCCTACACTACAATACAGGCCTTTTTTTCTGACATTTACATCAAGGGGCCTCCCAGTCTTTGCACGTCGCTACAGGTGATTTTATGAGTTCTACTACTTTATCAGACGCCTTTTATACTCACTAATGAAAACAGCAGGGCTAAAAGGGTGTTTTGACGCCAACGCTTTCTCTCTGAATTCCTCCGTATGAGCTGCTGTATAATTCAAGAACATATTGTCAGATCAGCAGACCTCGCCAAGATAGATTGCACTTTCAAAAATCTGAACCTGTGTGTCAGATCCTTCAAGTAGGACAAATTCCCTCAACTTTTTTCCCCAAATTTACATCTGCATTTTGGAGTCAGGCGTCACAAGAGCAACCCAAAGTTTTCCAATCAGCTGCAGTAAACAAGTTTTATCAGAGACCCGAGGCAGCATTGTTTAACCACAAGTGTATATAGAAAACCTGCATGCTGTCTGCAGCAGGAACGCTGGTAACCAGCAGCACTCAAGAAATTCCCATAGAATTCCGAGCCGTCCGTCTGATCCCTGTGCCCGCTCGTCAAAGCCCCCCTCTGGTGATCACACAGCATGGAGTATGTGAAAGAATGCTGCCGGGACATAGCAGGACACTGGGGGCCCAGTATTCCCAGCTCAAGCACATTGCTCCCAATGATTTTTTTTTAATAACATCAATAAAAAGATACAAATAAAAATGAAAATTTGAGTATGACACAAGACAGACAGTGCCAACAGACCCCAAGACAATTATGTTTAAATAAACACAAGTTGGATGAGAGAAATAGTTTGAGTGCCGGAGCCAAGAGAAGGACCTCTCCCACTATCGGCGTGGCTGTGAGAGCTCCATTGTTTCGCCCATCTCAAATAGCCCTGACAAATTGTCCTGAATGTAGAACCTCTGTCTAAACTAGAGGCATCTTCCAAAAAACATGCTGGCGTAGCGCCACAGCTCGATTTTCCCATCAGGGAGGATGATCATCAGCCAGCATCGCTCTACAGCGCCCCCGCTGGTCAGAGCTGTTACTGAGGATGTGACTAACATGCATTTTTGATTAGTATTACAGAGCTTTGGTTGGTAACTGTTGCAAGGTCCTTCAAAATAAAAGCTTACATGTATCAAACAGTGGGTTACAGTTCTCATTATGTCATAAGGAAACTTTTTTTCCTCTCTTGCTAACAAACCCTTTCCTGCATACCTCCATCCTCCTTTTCTATTCCCCTTCCTCTATTGTATTACCCAGCTGACAGGTGGAGAGTGACGGAGAAAAAGAGCAGACTTTTCCTGGTATTCTATGCACTAATCATGTTTCATTCTAAAGATGGAGAATATGTTATAGAGTATGAATGCTGAGAGAGGCATTAGGGGGCTGTTATTGGGGGAGGGGAGGAATAAGAGATAACAATAAACGAATGAGTGATGGATAAATTGTTCATATTTATAGTTCCATTTGAAGGGTGACTATTGAATAGATGTTAATACACTGTGTGTGCAGAGTGAATGATGGTTGAATGGTGCCACCGTGTGTTAGTATACATTTATTGCAATATAGGCCGAGACAAGTTTTATAAACTCAGTCCAATTACATGCAGCTTCCACAATTTCTTGAGCTGAAACAATTAGTCAAAACAATTAGCAACTATTTTGAATCGTTTTTGGGGGTTTTTTTTGGTCTATTGTGAGAAAACTAAATGTCTTGGGGTCAAATAGAACAATCCATTCTATTAATATTATGAGTATTTTCTTACTATTTTTTTACTTTTTATCGGGCAAATGATTTATCAGTTCATCGTAAAAACAACACTCATTATCATTTTAAAGGAGCAGCATGTATCATTAATGGGGATCTATTGGCATTAATGGAATATAATATTAAAGGTACAATTGATAACTTTGAACAACCTGAAGGAAACACCAGTATCCGTTTTTTCCATCGTCATTACACTATTGGCTTACAAGCCTCGTTAGAAGTTGGAACCAAACGTCGGATATCTTCCACAGATATATAAACAAACATTTATTTTGGACCCGTCAAAATTTTATAAATGTTTAATTCACAGTCATAATAATCTTTTTGAGGAAAAGCCATACTTTTATTTGGCACCTTTCTAACTGCTCTATGGATATATTATTTAAAAGGAAAAAAAATGATTCATGTACATAAAAATGTTATCAATATAACCTTTAATAAGTATTTTTTCTTTAGTGTACAATCACCTGAAAATACGAATTGTTGTGTTTTCGTTACTTTAGAATCAGCCGTTATCTACATAGGGAGTGGGTCCTCTTCAGGGAGCTAGCCACCATGTTTCAACAGTAGCCCAGAACGGACAAACCAAACACTGGCTCTAGATAGGGCCATTTGGATGTTTGCCTCGCCACCGTAGTTCTCCTGTACACCTGGCACACGGGAGAAGTTTCAGTTGGTTGCAATCCGCAACCTCACCATTAGATGCCGCCAGATACTACACACTGCACCTTTAAATAAATACAAAGATACAGTGTTCTTTACTATCCTTATATTGATGTGATGATCATGGGATGACAGGACGGCACAAAAAGGTAGTAGATCTTATAAACACCTAAGAGATAAAAATGTGCAGGTTCAAATACCGATTTTGTTAAAAGACTCAAATATACAGCTAAATCTGCTATTATTGCAGCTTTCAAAATGGCAAAATACAAAAATATAATATACTGTATAGTAATATCAGATCAAATGTTTACATTATAAAATAGTGCATGGGTATTGGGACTACGTTAAAGAAAGACTGTAGGTACAGCACAAGACAATTGCTGTTTTTGAACCACATGCACTTGTACGTAATTGTACGTTTGTGATTTCAGCTCTGTGCATTTGTGGCACAACCATTGGTTTCTAGTGAGGCAGGGCTGTTGTCATTCCCAACAACCGGTTTCTGTTTCTGTTTCTGTACAGTGAGGTGGTGGAAGTCGATGTGTCTGAACTCAGCTGCAAAGAGGCCAAAGAGATAGAAGAACATCATGACCAAGCCCCATTCACACACAGCCGCCCCAGAGAGAGAGCCTGTCTTGTGGAGAACAGCCACTGAAGGAGGGGAGAGCTGTCAAGGAGCGTAACACTAAATCAATACACATCTCAATAAATCAAATAGTTAATCAAAACATTTTGGTTCATCGACAACATTTGCTCTTGGGTGCATGTTAAATTTGTGTGTGACCATGAGATGTGGTTTGTATTCTTAGCCCCTTCCTCTTGTACCTCTCTGTTTGTAGTTTCCTGTTCTGTTTTGTGGTCGCAAACAATGTGAGGGGCCTTTCTAAATAGAGCCTATTTCACACTTTAGACATGTACACTGCCATTCAACATGAGTTGAAGCTGTCATTTATTTTTCTAAACAAATAAATACAGGTATTACATGTTTTTAAGAGATTTTAAGAAATTGACTTTATCGTGGCAACACAACATATTACACCCTAAAACATTAGTTTAGGGCAGTGATTCACAACAAGGGGTACTTGTACCCCTGAGGTATACTTCTATAGTTTACAGGGTGTATGTGGAAAGATTGGGGAGTAGCTAAACTAATTTGAACAATTTCGAAATAGCGATTTGACTTAGAACGCCTGAACACCACCACATGTTCAGAGTGTGTGAAAACTAGTTAGCAAGTGAGCAGACAATAATGGACACAGTTGACACAGTTAGTTAAGAATAACGTATAAATGACTGATATAGCTAAAAGTAGCAGATAAAAGTCAAAATATAGATAACTGTAAAGGGCCTTTCACACAGAATGCGACAACAGCACCACTGCGCTCTGAAAACCATTACTTCCAATGGACTGTGCAGCGTCACGACGGCTTTTCCCTGCGTCGAGCAAAGCGCGGTTGCAGCGCAGCACTGCGCTCATCGAGCGCTCAACTTGGTTGAACTTGACACTGTGATGTGCAGCAGTGAGTGCAGCGAAAAATCACTTTCTGTGTGAAAGGCCCTTTATGGATAGGGTAGATCAGGGGTAGGCAACTTTGGGTACCCATGCCACCATTGGCACATGGAAGCTTTAACCAATGGCATACCGGCAATAAGAGAGTTTTTTTTAGAAATGTTGAAATGCCATCTCATCCGCATGCCGAATCACCTCTTTCACAGCCATTGGCAGCTGCGCGGCCTGGTATTTATGGTAGTTTGATCGATGTTTTCCTTCCAAGCGCATTATACAAAGACCCGCCCCACTCTGCCTCTGATTAGCTAGTTAGTTTGTTTGTTCTACAAGTTTATTGCTGATGAACCAGATTGGTGGAAGGTTGGTCGGGTTAATGATTTCAACTCAGATGTGGATGCATTCATTAGGATGGCAGCCTGCTTGTATAGCGCTCTCGTACATAATTACAATAATTGAAAATGTTGCTATGCATGTTGCCTATATGGATGGAATAAAATGACAGATTTGTTGGAGATTTAAATTTTGATGTGGTGTCATAATTAAACTTAATGTTAACTTTAAAGTTGGTATAGCACACTTATTGACAGGAACATTTAAAAATGGCACTTCATATCCAAAAGGTTGCTGACTCCTGGGCTAGATGGTTTTTAAGTAGTGGAAAAAGGTTGAAATAGATAGCTAACAACTGTGGTTGCATCAATAAGCACACATTTCTTTTTAAATTGTAACAAAGATAATCTTTGTATTCCTAATAATATTAATATTCTTCACGACGACACACAAGTATCAACTTAACTGTTTTTTCTTAATGCATACGACTATAGGAAGGATACTGACGATGACCAGGATGGTACTGAGGGTGCAGCCGGTGGCCCTGGCAGGCCCGACCCAGCATCGGTCCTGATCCGGCTGAGCCGTGTAGGTTAGAAACAGCTGCACCCAGAAGTAGGCCAGACCCACGAAGAAAGCCAAGAACGCTCCCAACAGGTGAACACTCTTTAAGGCCGATTGCTGAGTGGGCGAAGGCAGAGGAAGGAGAGAGCACAGAGGGATTATTATGGGTTAGAGCAGGGATCAGCAACCTTTACTATCAAAAGAGCCATTTTAGGCAAAAAAACAAAAAGAAATCTGTCTGGAGCCGCACAACATTTGAGCATTGTGATGAAGGTAACACAGTTTATAGTCTAAGTATATAGTTTATAAGTCTAATGCAATGAGGGCCAAAGAGCAAATGTACTACGGAGTATTAGGGCCACACTGAGGGATACAAAATCTGAGATTTCCAGAATAAAGTCGTAAAATTACGAGAAAAAAGTCAGAACTTGGCGAGAAAAAAGTCGTAATATTACGAGAATAAAGTCATAAATTTACAAGAAAAAAAGTTGTAATATGAGAATAAAGTCATAACTTAACGAGAATAAAGTCATAACTTTATGAGAAAAAAAGAAAATAACACGTAAAATTACTACTTTATAATATTACAACTTTTTTCTCAGATTTTTTTTTCCTCATTGTGGTCCTAATACTCCGTCGTACTATAGACCTACAACAATGATA
>CAKAOH010021325.1:0-17817 GCA_916701665.1 Sebastiscus tertius | reverse complement strand
TTGTGTTGTCATCCATCCATCCATTTTCCTCCGCTTATCTGGTGCCGAGTCGTGGGGGCAGCAGGCTTAGCAGAGAATTCCAGACGTCCCTCTCCCCAGCAACGTTTTCTAGCTCTTCCAGTTGGCCGTGCCCGGAAAACCTCCATAGGGAGGCGTCCAGGAGGCATCCTGATCAGATGCCCGAACCACCTCAGCTGGCCCCTTTCTACGCGAAGGAGCAACAGCTCTACTCCGAGCTCCCTCCGGATGACTGAGCTCCTCACCCTATCTCTAAGGCTGAGCCCAGCCACCCGACGAAGACAGCTAATTTCAGCCGCTTGTATCCACAATCTCATTCTTTCGGTCACAACCCAAAGCATGAGCTTTGGGTTGTGACCGTAGGTGAGGGTTGGAACGTAGATGGACTGGTAAATCGAGAGCTTTACCTTCTGGCTCAGCTCCCTCTTCACCACAATGTTCCGTTACAGCGCCCGCATAACTGCTGACGCCGAAACCAAACTGCCTGTCCATCTCCCGTTCCTTATTGTCATATTTGTAAGAATTGCCCCTAACTCACCTGGTCTGGTCTAGGGCTGTGTATTGGCAAGAATATGGCGATACGATACGTATCATGATGCAGGTGTTACAATTCACTATATTGCGAAACTGCAAGCAATGCAATATATTGCATTTTTTTTTTTTTAAATCTAATTTTAAGGAAACTGTTATAGTATAAAGAACACACCACCATATGCATAAAATCAGAGTAAAAAAAAAGTTTGCAATCAGAACAGTGAAATCTGCATCTGCTTTTATCACAGTCCCTGTGAAATCCAATATTATAGCACTATGTTTAAATTAAACTATTAATTAAAAATCGATTCAGTGTTTTTGAGAATCGATACAGTACCACAAAACATAACGCGATATTCGATTTTTTTCTATATTTTCTTACACAGGATACCTGCATGTAACAAGCCACATGTTTTCAGGTCATGGTGGCCTAGTGGTTAAGTACATACCAGCCACATCCCTGGTTTGGTTCTAGCTTGAGACCTGACATACCCATCTCTCTCTCCCAGTGTTTCCTGTCTGTATCTCTACCGTCTCTATCAAAAAAATCAAACTACTAAAAACAATAACCCTGTTTATGATGCAACTAGTGCTTCATAAACTTAAACAGCCATCAAGGTTTAGGAAATCCCATACAACACCGTCACAGCAGTATTGTAACAGCCTCACTGCATTGCTGCAGACCTGTCCTTACATGCAAAACAAGAATCTGTGTCCTCAGGGCAAAAGATTTATGACCACCAGCTGTGACACTTCAAACAATGTTTGCTTGTAGTCGTGCATCATTGTCCACTTTGTCGAGCTCCTATTTAAGTTGGTACCCACTTAGTAATAATAACTGGCAGCAATCATTGAAAGCTGATTGGTTGTTTTCTAACACAGTTTAATCAATAGGGAATAGATTTGCCACTATGTCCCCCGTTTCTTCAAACTAAGTAATGTACATGTGTGGAATCTGCACTCAGTGTCCAAAAACGAAAGAGTTCAAGTTAAAGAAAACGTGTTGCTTCTCGTCTACACAGCCTCAAAAAGGGGATTTATGACTTTGCAGTTTCACCACTTTTACGCCAGACTGCCTCTTGTTATTTTATATAGTAAGCCTTAAATCCTTCTTTGCAGCGACTGGGGGATGGAGACTGGATCCTAGGTGTGAGAAAAGGGATAAACCAAAGACGAGATGTATTTCCTAAAAATTCAATAGGCATAATCATATTCTTGTCCCTCCCTCCCCCCGGTATCTCTCTTCCATTCTTTCTCTCTCTTACTGAATCCTCTCATCTACTCAGCCGCTTTCCTCCGCAGCTCCTCTCATCGTACACTTGAATGTAGTTCAGTGTGTCAAGCACTACTGAAATATTAACACAGCAGCAGGCAGAAATGCGTGCATGCACTTATTGCATAGTGCACCATCATGATGTAAGGGATCACCTCACTTTCTCCAGACATGCACATGTGTGTGTTAATGTATTTGTAAGGGCGTAACGGTGTCAGCACCTTTTAATGTAACTTAATAAAAGGTGAAAGTTTCTCACTTGGTCGATCTCTAAAAGGAAGTTTCCAGATGGATGTTTTTGTTTCTAAGCGTAATGGAGGTTAGCGCAGCTGCTGCCAGTGGGACTTACTGTATTTCAGTAGCTACAGCATCTGCGTGCCACTGTGACAAGCAGGATTCTTTTGACAAGTCCCCTTGAGGTCATAAGGGATCTTTGAGTGTGCGACTTGCAGCTGCAGGAAGGGAAGAAGCTACGATAAATAAACCAAGATGCCCTGTTTCCTTGCCCCCCCACCTCCTCTCCCTTTTCCTCATAATCAGAGGGTGAAACACGGTCAACCATAGCAGGTAGACAACGCTTGTTTGTCAAATGTCTTTTAACTAGGGCTGTCAATCGATTCAAATATCTAATAACCATTGTCCATAGTTAATCGCGATTAATTGCAAATTAATCTCACATTTTTTATCTGTTCAAAATGTACCTTAAAGGGAAATTTGTCAAGTATTTAATACTCTTATCAAAATAGGAGTGGGCAATATGCTGCTTTATGCAAATGTGTATATATATATATATATATATATATATATATATTATTGGAAATCAATTAA
This sequence comes from Sebastiscus tertius, assembly GCA_916701665.1. NCBI lineage: Eukaryota > Metazoa > Chordata > Actinopteri > Perciformes > Sebastidae > Sebastiscus > Sebastiscus tertius. The sequence goes on along the minus strand of CAKAOH010021325.1, from coordinate 15,164 downwards.
CAACACAAAACAATGACACTTATTGTCGAGAAACTACATTTAGCAGAAATAATATGCTCAAATCATAACATGGCAAACTCAAGCCCAACAGCTGTTAGTTTCCCCAAAACTGCATGTGATTATCATAAGGTAGGCATGTCTGTAAAGGGGAGACTCGTGGGTACCCATAGAACCCATTTTCATTCACATATCTTGAGGTCAGAGGTCAAGGGACCCCTTTGAAAATGGCCATGCCAGTTTTTCCTCGCCAAAATTTAGCGTAAGCTTGGAGCATTATTTTTGGAAGTGGTTGGTACCAATGGATTCTTTTGGTTTCCTAGTTTCGTATGATCCCAGTATCTTCACTCTAGCTTTAAAACTGAGCCTGCTACAACCTCATCATCATCATCATCATCATCATTTTCAACCACTTATCCGGGGTCGGTCGCGGGGACCCCAATCTTCCCTTTCCCGGGCCACATTAACCTGCTACAACCTAAAAATTCTAAGTTGCAGTAATGGGTTAAAGAAATTAGAGGGGTTAAAATGAATTTACGTTATTATCGCGTTAACTTTTAACCCTACTTTAACACAGTTATAACCCACAGGTGGATTTTTATGTTGGGTTTTTGTAGTAAGGATTAAGTATGAGTGTCTTTGCAAATGTCCTGCAGAAAGACAAACTATAGAGACAGGAAAGTGATTTTTCCATTTGCACCGTTTTACAACATATTTCCTGCTTTTATCTTTTGTTTTCCTCGTTGAAGTCCTGAGACATTTAAGTCAAAGGCCACGCTAGCGGATGAATCATTCCCTGGCATTTAAAAGACCCGTGTATGATCAAATTTTGTCGTTTGTCTCCCAATATATCTGTGTACTTGACAGAATGGCCAGCTTGTGATCAAGCAACAGCTAATCTTTTATAGGAAAAAAAAACCTCCCTGTTTGATGTCTTGGCCTAAAAGGCTTAAATCCTCCCATGGCCTTGGTATGTTTTGTAAACCGAGATGTCTTTGAGGCTGGAGTCAGCTCACAGCATGTCATTTTATTGCAGTAAATATGTCCCTTTTGATTATTTCATTTGTTTTATGAAGTATTTAATGGACAAATGTACATATTTTGCTTTTCATATTGTATTTTTCATTGTAAAACATGGCTGCTTACTGCTGCATACTATATGCCATCCATTCAATATGATTCATCCATTTGTTCTGCCCGTGGCTTTGGTTTCTCAGCTGAACTAAATAAGCATTCAGCCATATTGCTGTTTGCCTGACCATGGAATCAGACTCTCCCTCTGGATACAAGACCGCATTTATTGTAACCCATTTATTTCACAATTATTCATCCGGCTCCCAAAAGGAGTCTCATTTTGTGGAGTACAAAATGGAAGGGATTAATTCATTTCATGTGTAGTCAAATCTACATTATGCAAATGTGGAAATGAAAAGAATGAAGATGGGAAATGCACGTAGTGGCTCAAGAGGAGAACGAGCTATAGTGACTTAGTAAGTGAGACAGATGCACATGCGAGCTCGCGTTGCACCGAAGCTCAGCATTGGTTGAAGCTGCAGCAGAGCTCACACAGCATCCTTCATCCCCCCCATCCCTCGCTCTCTGCTCTACCTCACTCACTCACTCACTCACTCACTCACTGTATCTCGTCTGCTGACTGAGGTATTCCTACGAGCACAGACTGGGGCAGCTAGGATTATAGTGAGACTCTGTGTGTGCATAATTTCATCCTCCAGCCGGCTCTCCTCTCTGGATCCTTTTTTTGCCTGCCTGGACTCCAGCGCTCTTCTCCCCAGGTCAGGAGCTGTGGATTTGCTGGTCAAAGTTAGAGATCATGGACCAGGGAGGAGCAGGGGACGATCAAGGAAACTGGGTCACTGGCAGGCTCTCCTGACTGATGCCTGTTTGGACCTGGAGGAATGGGGTGCACCACCAGCACGGTTGTGATTGACGGGCTGCGTACGGTCTTAGAGAGGAACTGTAGTGGCTACATCTGTAAGGGAGCAGCTGAGCCCATTGGGCCATCTGAGGCTGAGCGCGCGCTGAGTCGGAGAGAGTCGCGTGCATTGCCAACACCAAGAGTGCTTAAGGTGTGTGCATGCGTGTGTGTGTGTGTGCAGACACAATATGTTTAGTATTGTGCTGTTCATTACATTCAAATGGACAAATATATTGATATATCCATATATATATATATATTAGAGCTGAAATTAAAGATCATTTTAATTATCAATTTATCTGTTATATTTGTTTAAAATTGATTTTTTTTTGTCTATAAAATATCAGAAAATGGGTATCACAGGTACCCACAGCCCGAGGCAACATCTTTACATTTTTTGTTTTGTCCTAATATCAGTCCAAACCCCATCTTTAATACAAAAACAGAGAAAAGCGGAAATCCTCATATTTTAAAAAGCAGGAAAGCAGTGAATGATAAATGAAAATTTTTGACAATTAGCTTTCTGTTTATCCTCTAATCGATTAAGTGGCTGATTGTTTCAGCCCTAAACTACACATCATAAAACAGTAGCTCAGTGAGACTCCTTCTCCTTTTAGTGAAATGGCAAATGCCACTGAGTTTGGTGTAAATTTAATTTCAAACTATTTTTTTCTGCTCAGCCAGCTGTCTCATAATGCTGCTCTATCATAAAACCAGTGATGAGATTAATTAATAGCTAACGGCAAATTATATAAAACAGAGAAGAGCAGCAAATCCTCACATTTGAGAAGCAAATATTTTGCATTTTTGCTTGATAAATGACTGATCCAAATTGTTGTTGATTCATTTTCTGTTGGTCAACTCATCGACTACTGTGCTAATTGTGTCAGCACATATACATGATGTGTATGGAGTGCTGTCTTTAAAAGCCTAAAACATACTGTCCATTATTCCCCTTATAGAACTGTGTCTAACTTGTCTTTTATTTAGACATATTTGCAAATTATTTATGCTGCATTCCTTCCTTGATTTCTTTTATTAAGATGCCAAAATGCAGGACATGAATATGATAAATGATTAAAGATGTTAATGGTAGTAGTATATGTAAAGTATGCAGCCTTTCCCCCGTATTGACACAAAACTACACCTGCTGGTGTTCATTTTCCTGGCACTGGTACCCATGCTTTTCATATTTGACAGATTATAGACGCAACTACAGCAATAATAATCATCAGCCTCATTTCAGCCTTGTGCATATGTAGCCATGAGTGTTAACAGTATAAAATGTAGGGCAGTGGGAGGGCTGGATCTTGCCTCTCACTAAGCGCTGCTGCATGGGTTAAAGCCTCTGAGGGCCGGGATGGGGGTGAGGTGGGTGAGGGGGGTGAGGAGTGAGGGGGGGGACAGTGAGTTCTGTGTCTGCTGGAAATCAATCACCGCTCTTCATCTGCGAACCGGCGGGCTTGGCATGGCTTCCGCCGCTCCGTACCAGCTTGTCTTGCCCTTCTCGTTTGTGTTTACTTACTATACTGCGTGTGTGATGTCTCCTTCCCGTCGCTGGTTCATCAGATTCGCAGCAGAGAGCAGAGTGACAGTGGTCCCGGCTAAGAGCAGGGAATTAGGTCAAGGGCATGGTTGCTTCTCTTGGCTCAGGGATGGTCTTATCATCCAGACGGGGTCAATTAATCCTCCGTCAGCATTTAGCAGTCTTACAAAATCAATAGTTAAATGTGTGCAGGGGATGTGGTTTGCTTAACACATTTGTGTCAGAGACAAGTGTAACTGTATGGCAGTAAAAGGTTATGAGACGAGTAAAAAATAGAACTAAATACGTCAATGAATAAATAACACTGTTAGATGGATAATAAGAATAGAGTTAAAAATAAATATAAAGCTTTATCCTTTTCTTTAATTGACTCTTATAAAAGCTGCTGTATTTGTATTTATTTTTCACCTGCTCATGTTATTTTCATTAGCTTTTTTGCCATCGGGCTAACCGGCTAAGAGTCAGTCTGTGAAACTTTAATTTAGCAACGTAACTTTGTTGTCAGTTATTTTTGACTCATCTGATAACTTTTACTGTTTTTGTCAGTTTTGGGCACCACTGGATATCGGGCTTGTCTTGTTCTGTATATACAGTGACTTTAGCTTTCTACAAGAATATCTCAAATTGAGCAGCAGCATACGCAGTCTTTTCTGTACGGGATGTTGTCCCTCGTCACTATTTGCACCTTTTTAATCCATTAGGCCTGGTTATAAAAAGATGTATGCCATTATGTTTGCCCTTTTAATTCCTTCTGATTGCAGCAGGTCATTATTTCTGGGAATTTAAAAATGGAGATGATGGGGTTAAAGGCCAGACACACACTCGCTTAAACACACACACACACACATTCACAGACAAAGCTGTCTGTGGGAGGCTGATCTGTACTCTCTAGGCATGCAGTAAGTAATTAAACGAACTATTCTGGCTTTTTCACTGCTCTGTTATTTCACTCGCTGATTGCAACAGCTCGGCCTTTTCCTTCCTCATGGAAACTCTCATCACAGTGTCAGGAAGTGATCTGCCTTCAGAAATACAAGTCACTGATTTGAGTTAATGCATCAATGTGTGTTATGCTGTTGTAATTCAGGAGTGTCATGTTTCGCTCTTGCTCTCCAGAAAGCTATCAAGAAGCACACCTTTCAGTGTTGTATCATTATTCTTTGCTTCCACAAAGGTTCAGTTTCCTCCCTTTAATTATTTGAAATGTTTGGATGCTGTAACAGAAGCGTTGAGGTGTCTGCTGGTTTTCTCAGAGGAATGTTGCTGCAGGGAAAGAGAAAGTGGTGACGCCAGCTTGGTCACAGATGAAAGCGCCTCTTATCCGATGATGTTTTGGGAGTAGCCTAATGCTTCGAACTCAGACCTGTGATGGTTTTACTTTCAATGAACCATGACTAATGAGACTTATTATGCTATGTTTAAAAGTTCCTTGTTTTGGGGAGTTGATGAAATACTTAACCAGCTCTGCATGTCATCAACCAGAAACTATTTACAGATTAAATCCATTTCATAGATTCAATTACTTGACTAATGCTCTCCTTTCCTTCTTGACTAAAATGCATCATGCTCTCACTTTAAACATGTGTGTTTAATATGACATTGTGAAATCTTGGTGATTCACATCTAGCCTATTCTCATAATATGGAGGACAAAAACGTACTTATTCATAAACAAATAAATATGCTGAATAGTTGCGTCAATAAATTGTTTTTAGATTTCTTTCATTTATTTATTTATTTATTTGTCTGTATGTTAATGGTGGTCCTAACCTCACTTTAAAGCAAGATTGGTCCCAATTAATTACCAATTAATTAATTATTAATTATTTATGCATCTGTTTATTCAATTCAGAATTTCATTATTTATTTCAGCATTTTCTTATATGTATGTTCTTTTATTTATTAATGTGCAATTTTATTAATTTATTATAATTGTATGTATTTATTAGGGCTGTCAATCGATTAAAGTATTTAATCGTGATTAATTACAAATTAATCACACATTTTTTTTATCTGTTCAAAATGTAATTATATAAATAGAAATGTATTTTGCAAATGTATGTATATATTTATTATTGGAAATCAATTAACGACACAAAACAATGACAAATATTGTCCAGAAACCCTCACTGGTACTGCATTTAGCAGAAAAAAATATGTTCAAATCATAACATGGCAAACTCAAGCCCAACAGGCAACAGCAGCTGTCAGTGTGTCAGTGTGCTGACTTGATTATTACTTGCCCCAAACTGCATGTGATTATCATAAAGTGGGCATGTCTGTAAAGGGGAGACTCGTGGGTACCCATAGAACCAATTTTCATTCACATATCTTGAGGTCAGACGTCAAGGGACCCCTTCGAAAATAGCCATGGCAGTTTTCCCTCGCCAAAATTTAACGCAAGTTTGGAGCATTATTTAACCTCCTTCGTGACAAGCATGACATGACAAGTATGACATTACTTTGGTAATGGATTCCTGAGGTTTTCTAGTTTCGTTTGATGTCAGTATCTTAACTCTACCTATTAAGTCACTTTTTGTCCTCCATATAATAATTTCCTGTATATAGTACATTACTGACTATATCATTACATAAACATTTATTCTGCTCTGCTCTTGTTTTCTCGTTGATATCTCTCTAAAGGTGTAACATTTGACAGTTAACCAGCATTACATGCACACTGTATTCGCATCGCTGAGTGAGAACATTGACAATCAATAAGATCACCCTCCCTGCAGCTTTCATGTCTTCGCTTAATGGCTTTACAGTAAAACAACAGCACACTTTGCTCGGCGACAGGGTTGTTTTTCTTGGTGATTGCTTCCTACTTTTGAGACGTTTCAGCCACCCTGACGTTGCTCTGAGGAGGGCTTCAGACGTCACAGCATTTGTGTGTGCGTGTGTTGCTCTCTTGTTGACTGATACATTAAACCATTATCTCCAGCACTCATGTACTTAAAAGGCATTCTGGTAACAGCAGTTTGATTTTTCCCACAGATTCAACGCCAGCATTATTCATATTCAGTACTGTTACATTTAAGGCTTGCACTGATCAATAAAGCTGTCTTAAATTCTTGTCTCTTGACCTGTAGATCAGGATAAGAATAGATTAATAGAATTGATTTTTTTTACCAGAATCAATACATTTGCTTCATTTGAGTCTATGTGGAGGTAGAAGGAAGTTACCGCTTTTATTGTTGTAGTTTGAGTGACGTGACACCATATCCGTTCCATATCCGTCAAACAAAACAAACAGCAGCCGGGCCCCAGCGAGTCGAAACGAGAAAGCAGAAAGCGTCGGAGGGTCGGCGTGGATACGACCTGCACCCTCACATTTTAAATCCAAAGTGGTAAACACTACACATACAGTAAAATATGGAAACACCTCGGGTTTCACACATTGTCAGGAAAAGCAGAGCTAGACATCATGGCTAAAGCTGCATGCTAACTCTGTCATTGACAGGAAACATTATCAGTATGCAGTAACATGCGGTCAATCCAACTACTACTCGCATCTCCTTGGTCAAATCAGCCGACACTACAACTGTAGAACACCCATACGCAGACATTTATGTTAAATATAGGCAAACGGCCTCGATGGAGCTGATCATGGATGTATGAGCTAGCAACGGACTTGGCGAAGTTAGCGGAAGTATACACGTGTGACTATGTCCGTTTTTCAAAACATGGTGTTAACAAACGGTACTGTAAAAACATATATGGAAATAATATTACATTTAATTCACCAGAAGTATAACACATTACATGTCTCTTATAAATTAGAAAGAAAGTATCACTAATTTGTAAAGGAAATGTCTATTCTTTGATCTTTGGGTTGCTGGAAAAAATTCAATAAATAGTGCCTGACAATGACTGATATATTTGACTTCAGGACATTTTTAGTGTATTAATTTAGATATTTTCTGAAGTAAAAGTCTCTAGAAGTGTATGATTCAACTTTTTCTCATGGTCTACTGTTAAAAAAGACAAAAACAAGACAAAAAAAACAAAACAAAAATTGCAATAAATCGTAATATCGTATCGCAATACTTATTTAATAGCAATACTTAAAAATCACAATACATATCGAATCGGCACCATAGTACCGTGATAGTATCGAATCGGGAGATACGTGTATCGTCCCAGTCCTAATATAGATTGTATTATTTTGTGTACTGCTGTACAGTTTCTCGAGACTCTGTCGTGCGAGACGACTGTCTTCGCCTCATGATTGCATCCTGTTATTTTTGATGCCATTGTGTCCCACGTCCTACTACAGTAACGTTATTAGGAGAGGGTGTAGACACGGTACAGTGTCATTATTACCTCCATGTTAAAATCTCATTCCCAGCTCACAGTTCAGTACTCTCTAGGGAATGGACTGAAAACAGGCTGCAGGATGGTGGGTCCTGGTGCTGCTGCTGCTGCTGTAGCGAGGCGGCGAGGGGTGGGCCATGTTTTTGTTACATTCCAGGTTACACCCTGTTTTGCTTTGGCTCATGCTGGGAAGGCCTGGAGATTGCATCAAGCCTGTGTTAAGTAATCAAGAAGCCCAGTCGTAGTCCCGTCCAGGCTGAGCATTACAACTTGATAGATGTGGAAAATTTAAAAAATGCGTGTAAAAATTGCACAACGATAACAACAAACCAACTGAAATGAGAGGAAAAAAGAGCAAGAGATTCACCAACTGCTCAAATCTGGACAACTATAGGCAGTAAAGTTCTGTAATGCACTTGATACGGCGGCATACTTAAACAGTTTTGAGCTATAGTGAGTCTGGTCAGCATTGCATCAGGGGTGGAGATGTTAAAAGAGTTATTATACTCTGACATATGTTGTGCTAATCAAATGTGACCATGCAACAACACTGTTATTCAAAATAATTTGTATTACGTATAATTATATAAAGATAAATTACATCTTTTGATTATTGCAAGACAATGTGGCATCATGGATTTGAATTAATTCCTTTGTTCGTTTTTCTCTCCAGTTTTGTCATAAAATGACTCAGTGTTGACGCATAATTAAAACCAGCAAAAATCCCAAATGGCTTTAGAGGACAGAACCAGAATCTTTTAATGAATTATATCTTAAAAAATGACTTTCTGCCTGATTGGATTTAGCCCAGTTCCAGACCTCTGAATCACTGCCCACCCTGGGTTGGTTTTCACCCCTGCGTGCATTCATCAATGTATGAAACAGTCTCTTTTTGTACACTACTTATTCACACTGAGCACAGGGCATATTCAACTGCATTTGAGCAGAATACACTTTTTCCAAAACATCCTGTCAGTCTGCTTCTGGGAACACTTTGCTGCTCAACACAAGTGTTTGTTGTGCCACTAAAAGGGCTCAGTGGTCCTTCCTGCTCAGACCCAAATGCCAACTTGCCCCAAAGAAATACATTTGTATTGGTCTCCATGGATAAATCTGCATAACATTGCAAGGTCTGTAGTTGTCACGTGTAGTTGTCAGTCACTTGGGAATCGTGTACCAGAGCTGCAGCGTAGAAAGGAAGTCTGTCTGAAGTTTATCTCTTGTTGATGCAGATATGAGATGTCTGGGAGAGGAAGCTTGCCTTTGTACAAACTCAGAGATCAAAGTCAGACATCTAGAACGTGTAATGTAGCATTACTCCATGCACACTATGTCCAATGATGCTAGTGGCTTATCATTGTAACCTGCATGCTTTAGTGTACAGATGAATAGATAGTCCACCAAATTGCATTTTTATCGAACAATAAAGTGGCTTCCTGGAGAGTAGTTGGTCAAAATGCAAAATGACTTAAATTTAGTTTTCAGTGAAAGCGTGTTTAACTATAGCATGAATCACAGAGTGTGATACAGTAAACAAGCATGTGTTTTATAAAGATATCTGATGAAATTGGCCCGAGGATTGTGGTTAGAGGAGGGGGAGGAGTACACTGCGCTGTCTGTAGTGAGCATCCAAACTGGAATTCTGGTTATGATTAACATCCAATGAAATATAGAGAAGTTGTCATAACAAATGTGGTCCTGATGCATGCTTCATTATCCTGCCAAATTTGTAGTTTTCTGGAGAACATCTTATTTACAGGATGAACTGAAGCATTTCAGTTCAACAATAGCTAAAACACACAGGTATCTGAGACAGGAGGTGTATGATGACTGACTTTGCTGCTCTTAAACCCCCACTTGGTGAGATGACATGCACCCAGGATGACACTGATTTGTAGCTCACTTCACTATTGAGCCTGCTTGCATGTGGAGGATCAGCTTATATCCCTTAAACACACACGCACAGTCCCCGCATGGATCAAGGTGTGCTGATCTGGATCTATGCCAGAGGGCAGTTCACTTCAACTTTTCTCATGACAGGAGTGACCTGATCTTGTGTCAAAGTCTGTTTTCTCTTCGAATAGTGTTCAACTTAGAGCTGCCTTCAGAGGGTGGGGTGAGGGCTTAGGTTGGGTTCACACATTAAGGCCCTGACGCACCAATTTGGGGCCGTCCGTGAGCGTCTGACGCCCTGTTGGCACTAGAAGAGAAACAGAAGTGGGGAAAAGCAAGCAAATGAGTAAAGTCAAGAGGAAGGCTCTTCTCATTTTTCACATCTGATCATTCCAATACACGGATATTTTCACAACGACCTGACCATCATAACAATGGCTTGTATATCCGCAGTCCTCGGTCTTCTGATTTCACTTTTTGAATGACGAATACGGACTACAGCTACCTGGTATGGAGCATTATTTCATCTCATGCAGGCACAGGACGTACGTGGTAGTTGGCGGTCAGCTGTCGTCTTTGAGGTCTGTTTGAGTGTAACTTTTTGACCAAGACACAGACAAACAGTTGGCCTTCATCACCGCTAGTTCTTTGATATCTGTTTGGTGTGTCTGGGCCTCTAGGGTAAGGTGAAACTATGGGGGTATCCTGTTGCCCACCCAGGGCTTGTGGCGATACTCTAATTACTCAAACTACTTAAAAGAGGTCAGTACTATAGGAAGGGAGGGGAAAACAGTCCAAGGGCTCAGTCGGTCGACAACACGTCACCCAAAGGCAGTCCTCACTAAGCCACCGCCATGGACTGGGCTGGCAACCGAATGAGTGCTCTTAATTTCGTTATTCTGAGATTCACTTAAATTTCACATGCATACTGTACAATACCTACACATGGAGAAACATAGAAGAGTGAGTGCCAGCAGTGTTTGCTGCATGTGGCATAAGTAGACCACAGACTTGAGGCGCACCCAGACACACCTGCCTTCAATCAACCCACTGAGTCACACAGCCATTGGCTCACAGCAAAAGTGAAATCTGACATTGTGGTAATGGGGGTTTCTGATTGTGTAGTTGTGCCGAATATGAACAAGTCATTGACAACATTTGCACTACTTGATCTGTTGTATTAATTTTCTTTATTGTGATATATTTTGACCATAATACCGACCCCTGTGTGGGGCCTGTAGGGGCATGTGACTGTGGGAGGGGAGCAGCTGACTTGGCCCTGCCCCCCTCCCCCTCTCCACTCCCCCTTCACATTAAGCTTAGATACAGGCGTGAAAAGATAACATCCTCCCCTGCTGTGGCCCACCGAGGAATCTGTAGGTCGGGCCCGCTCCTCGGTGGGTTGACTGGAGCCGTGTGTTTTGGAATGCCCCTCCAGCAGTTGCATCAACAAACAGAAAGACAGAAGCTAATCTCAAACTCTGATTACTAACAGTTACTATCTCCGGTACAGTCATACAGTGGAGCCACAGCCGGCAATAAACACATCAATGACTAATGTTTCACTGTCACAGTTTATGATGACTACTTATGCTGCACTGCTGATTCAGAAAGCGTTTAAAGATTCAGTCTTTAGCGGTTAATGTGGGTCAAGATTTGCCCATGTCCTGCTACAATCTGATGAGCTCAGCCTGGCAGCTTATCTGTGATGTTTGCTCAGAAAATCACTTCTAAATCGCTACAGCTGATTTGTTAGTTGGTTGGCCCTCGTACTGTGAGTTATTCTGCAGATGCTTGAGTGGTTTCCTTGACTATTGCGACACGAACTGCCCCATTGTTGTCCCGTTCTCCCCTAGCTTGTTCCTCTTGATGAAACTTAAGCTCTTATTTCAGCAGTCCCGCACAAGGCGTGGACGGTCCCTGACCAAACTGTAATACTTGAGGAATGTGTGTCTTTTGTTTGTCAAGCCTGTGTCACCGTGCAGGTGGATAGCGTCGGGTCAGATAGCCTCAGTGTGTGTGTGTGTGTGTGTGTGTGTGTGTTTGTGTGTGTGCGTGTGTGTGTGTGTGTATGATGGTGTGTGAGGTTGTTTAACTCCCCCAGGCAGCACAGCTGAGTGTAGGAGGGGCCATCTCCTCTGCTTGGGTGTGAGTCTACTGCTTTCAGACAGACGGAGCAGTCTGAGAAGGGAGGGTGTGTAGCACGAGTCTGTGAGGAGAAATACAAACTTCACTAACTTTTTCCAGCACCAGGATTCTTCTCCATCGGATATGCTGGCAGTCCGCCTCTCTTTGGGATCTAGCTCGGAGATATCTTACCACAGCTGTTGACAATGCAAGGGAGGGCTAGTAAAACTCCAAAGAAGGAGTTGGTCATTGAGGGTCCGCAGCAGTACAAGAGCTTGGCTGCAGCTGAGGCTGAGGTAGACACCGTGTCACAGGTGGTGGTAAGTCATTCAAGGAGTTTTATAAATGAGACTTTTTGGTTGATGTTTAAAAAAGCTTTTCTGATATATAAGTACATCTTTTACAGCGTGCAGTGCTCCAAAGGTTAACCACAGTCATAAAGCCCCGAAACAGGTGTCATGTGAGCGTCTGTGCTGCTTCACTTTTGTCATCTCTTTCATTACATCGCCAACTCCCATTCAGAATTTGCAACGTTAGCACCGGCACAGAGGAGTGTTGAACTTTACCAGCACTTAACCACCTGGAGGGAAGCAGGACACAGTTTCCTCCAGTTGATTCTCAAAGATGACCTCGGCTTGTAAAACATTTTATTTGGCTCAAAAGTCAACTCACGACGACAACTGTGATAGTGTCCCGCCCTGCGATGAAGATGTCCAGTTGGATCTCTACAGAGCCATGTGAAGAAGACGGTAGCAGATACACAGATTGAATGTATCAGTTAGTGGAGAGGCACTACACAGCACCATTGTTCATTGCTGTGAGAGGGTGCAGTGATGGGAGGAGTGGGTGCTGTAGCTAAACAGCTGCTAGATCACTGTGGAGAGGGAGTGGAGGAGATGGCTTCGTAAGTTTCTGTTTCATGGGCTTTCCAGGAATGACTGTTTGTTGACGTGACGTGAAACATGCAGCTTGCATTGTTCTGGTCTTATTTTATTTTTATACAGTATTCAAGACACTAGAAATATATAGGACATAGACACAGAAGTGCACTATTTTTAGTCAACAACACATTTAAAAAGCCATTTCCAAGGACTGATACGACAATAATACAATAAAAGTTGGACTAGATACATTGACTATGGTCAGCACTGTGGGTTGAGGGAATGACGGAGCTCTTGCTTATGTATGTTCATTTTCTCACTCAGTGCTGAGTGTACTGTGTGGTTGACCACCTTCACTGGTCACTGACAAAGCAATGTAGAAGAGCCCGGAGGGGTTTGGAGTGAAGCAATAGTCAGCAGCAACAGGGTGGGGTCATGAATCCATCACTGGTGAGAAGAGGGCACCATCTCTATAATGGGGGTCAAATCTTTTAGCAGCTACTTTAAAGGACCAGTGTGTAACAATTAGAGGGATCTGTTGGCAGAAATGGAATATGATATTCACAAATATGTTTTCACTGGTGTTTAATCACCTGAAAATAAGAATTGTTGTGTTTTTGTTAGCTTAGAATGAACCGTTAATATCTACATAGAGAGCAGGTCCTCTTCACGGAGTCCACCATGTTGCTCCACCATGTTTCTACAGTAGCCCAGAACGGACAAACCAAAGACTGTTAACTTTTCCTGTTTGGGCCGGAGTCAATAACATTACTGGCTGCTGCTGTCGCCGCCGCTCTCTCTCGCTTCACCACTCACTTCCCATGTACACAAACACTATTTGGACGGTAAAAGGTTTTCTGGCGAAGCAACAAAATGCAAGACTCTCCTTTTCGCTCCTGACCTGAACTCCTCTCACTTGCAGAATGAATTCCCCTGGTTTGTCTACTTGCGTGTCATCGTTTTTTAATTTCCTGGTAAATAATGACAATGCATCCGTGTGTACCTGGTGTTCTTAAGGTTTCACTGTCTGGTACAGGCTGTCTGGTCTGTGTATAGGGATTTTAGGCTTTTTAATTCAGTTCAAGCGAGACACCCACGCACACATCTTATATTTCCAATGTCTTTAATTCCTTCCTGATTTACCTGTTCTGCTTGTAGGCAGGTCAGCATGAGCCTCTTTTTTTTTCCTCTCTCATGTAGAGAGAAAAAACAGTTTATGTTATAATCGGATCAAGCTGAGAATAACCGGTTGACTGATAATGTCACAGCCTGCTTTAGCTGGCAGACATGGTGGCACCGTCTCCGTTCTGCTATCCCCTCCTTGTCCTTGATACAAGGTCCTGCCCCCTCTGTCCTCAGTGTGAGTGTGCTCTGTTATTAACAAGGTTGCTAGCAACATACATTTAAGCAGGTCAATATCCATGACTCTCCCTCTGAGATCATGCTAGTATTATCAGCCCCAGATGTGGAGGCAACATGTGGGCTGTGCTGTCACTCAGCACTGAAATCTGGCGATGTGTCACTGTTCGTTTTGTGCTCTTGCTGGCTGTAAGATTTATTCTGCCGTCCCATCAGCTACAAGTGTTGACAGCTGACTTTCCATTTAATGGCTACTGTATCTTTGCAATGCATAAGCCCTCTCCAGCCTCTGCCAATGCTTTAACATTGTGCAGACACTATGACATGATGCACCGTAAACCCATAATCACCTTTAGATAACATAGACACATCTGCTCTTGAGAGTCGGCTACAAAACAACATAGCGTTTGCAAACAGACTTCTGATTAGGGATTCTCGTCAAGTACGATAAAAGTGAAAGCGGATGATGGTGGATTGTTTGTTTTACAATGTGGAGGATAATTGTGTTGCATGTAGTGCCTATAATTGAAAGGGAGTGTGATTGTTTCCTTGACATACACGTCATGCATGTTTGCTCTCACGGAGGGATAAGCTCATCAAGACCTTCCCACTGCTGAGGCGGATCCATTTGCTCTGAGCAGATGGAGCCCTTATAGACTTATGGCAGTGTATCCAACACATAGCATGTGTTGGTAAAATCCAATGTGACAGCTTTGTTGGATCAATCAAACTTTCTGTACAGTAAAGGCCTGTCTATGCACAGCACCATCTCTGCTCCTGTGCACGGCTATACGCCTCATTTGCTGGATTTGGCTTAGAAACTAAGAATATCATATCAGCTTTTCTGTTTTTTTGCTGCTTTGTGTGCCACATCATCTGAGTATAATAGTATACAATGTTTAACATGTACAAAGCAGAGGTTGCATTAACCATTTTCCGTCTTTGACTGGATTTTTTTAACAAAGACAGAAAAATCGTAAGGCCGTCAGTCATTTTGATGGACTGGACTTTGGAGCGTGTCTGTGATCACAGGTCACAAAGCGGTGTCGGTGCAGCTGCGCCGCTGGTGCAGAAGGAGTGCATGCTCCGGGATTTCCTCCCGGTGAAGC
>CAKAOH010021324.1:0-23038 GCA_916701665.1 Sebastiscus tertius | reverse complement strand
TCTGACCTCCAGATATGTGAATGTAAATGGGTTCTCTGGGTACCCACGAGTCTCCCCTTTACAGACATGCCCACTTTATGATCATCACATGCAGTTTGGGGCAAGTCATAGTCAAGTCAGCACACTGACACACTGACAGCTGTTGTTGCCTGTTGGGCTGCAGTTTGTCATGTTATGATTGGAGCATATTGTTTTATGCTAAATGCAGTACCTGTGAGGGTTTCTGGACAATACCTGTCATTGTTTTGTGTTGTTAATTGATTTACAATAATAAATATATACATATATTTGCATGAAGCAGCATATTTGTCCACTCCCATGTTGATAAGAGGATTAAATACTTGACAAATCTCCCTTTAAGGTACATTTTGAACAGATAAAAATATGCGATTAATTGCGATTAAATATTTTAATTGATTGACAGCCCCCTAATTTTATTTTATTCTATTTTGTCATATGCTCTGTAACTATATCATTTCTTAAAATGCAACAAAATATCATTTTCAGTAGAAATAACTTCACAGTCACTAACTTTACCTCCAATAAGGAGACCAGAGGGTGTGTTTGACGTCCCATAGAAACGGCCCCGATGCTTTTTAAATTTATGTGTGTGTGAGCCATGTGTTTTGTGGTAGAGTGAAGGATGAGTATGTATGTTTTGTTTGTGTTTATGTATTTATATATACTGTGTTTATATATATATATATAAATATAACGTGTGTGTGTGACGGAGCCCCTCGGAGTCGATAACAAAAGGACCAAATGAGAGTTTCTGTCCGTGTTTCAGGAGTGAGTGATGAGCTGGACGGAGCTCAGGGCCAGAACTAAACTCAAACAGCTGTTCTTCACACTCGCTCTCCTCCACTTATTCTCAACCTCGCTCTACCGCTCTCTGTTCCTCCCCGTCCTCTTCCTTCTCCACCTCCACCTCTCTTTTATCTTTCTGTTCATCGACTGTATCTCACTCATTCATCTCTTGATGACTTTCTTTATCTTGCTGCACTTTTTCTCTCTTTCTTTTCTTCTTTGTTCCTTCCTTTCCTTTCCTCTCCTTTCCTTTCTTTTCTTTTCCTTTCTTTCTTTCTTTCTCTTTCCTTTCCTTTCCTTTTCTTTCTTTTCCTCTCCTTTCCTTCCCCCTCTCATTTCCTTTCCTTTCTTTTCTTTTCCTTTTTTTAATTTATTTTACTTTCCTTTTCCTTTCCTTTCGTCTCTTTTCCTTTCTTTTCCTCTCCTTTCTTTTCTTTTCTTTTCTTTTCTTTCCCTTCCCTTTCCTTCCCTTTCTTTCCTCTCCTTTCCTTTGCTCTCCTTTCCTTCCCTTTCCTTTCCTTTCCTTTCCTTTCTACCTCTCTTCTTTTCTTTCCTTTCCTTTCCTTTCCTTTCGTTTCCTCCTCTCTTCTCCTTTCCTTTCTTTTACTTTCCTTTCCTTTCCTTTCTTTTCCTTTCCTTTCCTTTCCTTTCCTTTCTTTTCCTTTCCTTTCCTTTCCTTTCTACCTCTCTTCTTTCCTTTCCTTTCCTTTCCTCCTCTCTTCTATTTTCCTTTCTTTTCCTCTCCTTTCCTTTCTTGTTTCTAAGAAGTAGAGTGAAAGTCACTTTCTTTCTTTCTTGTGCGTCCCTGCTGTTTAACGGGTGGGACTCCCGCGAGTCGACGCCCCGAACTCTCACACAACATCATCAAATATTATGGCTGTGCTTGATTGAAGCTATGCGGCGGAGCGAGTGTGACTGACTTGCAGCTGGTTGATGATTTTATGTTGCTCCTTTGTAGAAATTTCAAGCACAATGAAGAAACAACAGATGAGTCCTTAAAGCCGGTGTTGTGGCAACGTGGCCGAGTGTTTGGAGTTTGTTTTGCCAGCGGGAGTGAAAGAAAAAATCTGCGGCGTTCCAAACAGTCTTTGTAATAAATCGCTCAACCCTGAAGCAACCTCACAGATCCAAATGAGTTTTCATAACAGGGAAGTGATGAAGGAATATTAGTCCTGCAGATTACACCACACTTATGTGGATTAAAAACACGGTTAGCATCAGAAATCTGAGAGACATATGTAGAGATGCAACGATTAATCGATCAGCTGTCAACTATTAAATGAATCACCAATTATTTTCATAATTGATTAATCGGTTTGAGTCATTTTTTAAGAACCACATTATTGATCTTCACTTCCTGTTCAATATAAAGCACAATTAATTATTAATTTATGGTCACATTTTCAGTTTCAAAAAGTGCATCTTTTCAATCAATAACTTCTCGTTTCCCCGTCTTGTCCTCCAGGTACGTGTACCACAGCTCCAAGTGGATGGTGGCGGGAAACGCCGACTCCCCGGTGCCTCCACGGGCCTACATCCACCCGGACTCTCTGGCCTCGGGAGACACCTGGATGAGGCAGGTGGTCAGCTTCGACAAGCTCAAACTCACCAACAACGAGCTGGACGACCAGGGACACGTAAGAGACCTCTTCTTCTTCTCTTTACCTGCACTACTGAACGCTGCACACATGAAGGATTTGTTATAGGAAATATTGCTGTGTTTGGATATGACTCAAGACCATATTTAGATATTTAGACCATCCTAGAAGACCTCTATTTTAATGAGCAGGCTCTTCGTAGCTATACCTACGAAAAGTAATGCTCGGTAATTTGTGTATATCCACAAAATCAATATGTAATCCACAAAATTGTGAGCCAAGAAGTATAATGAGCGACAAACGGCATATAGGTAGGTAACGGGGTGGATGAGTGGGTGAAAAAACGTTCACTCAGGAGGCCGCTGTTCATGTCTCGAGTAAAACCAGAAGTCAACGTTGATTTATTTGTCACGGAACTTCCATACTTAAGTTACGCCAAACCACAATCTTTTCCTGAACCTAACTAAGTAGTTTTGTTGCCTAAACCTAACCAAGTTGCTTCCTGTGAAGACGGAAGTTCATTTTGAAAGAAACTGCATGCCGGTAATGAGCAGAAATTGACACGTGTTGCTGGACATTCGTAGGAAAACGCACAAAAAAATGAGGACTGACTTTTTGTAAGATATCATACGAATGAATGTAAGAGTATATGTTGCATAATGAGAAATATGAGACTTCCCATGACACTCTTAACATACCTCACACCACAGGAATATCTGGAAAGATCATCTTTAGAACCATCAAAAAATCGGGGTTTATGATTCCCGTGTAGTGTGTACCCGGCATAAGTTAAATACGTACGGAAACAGCGTAATATAACTCCAGAAAACAAGTCACAAACGTCACTAAAGTAACTTCAAAATAACTTAACAACACTTTGGGACACGAACACCGGCCTCCTGGTCTAACGTCCTGTGTTTGTTGGACCCATCCACCTCCCGCCGTAAGCAGTCCCTTTAACTTTTTATTCTACGTCTCTAACTCGGAGCATAACAGATTTACGCAGATGCGACGGGGTTGGATATTTCCTACATGACCTGAAGGCAACACAAGGCAAAGGGAATGTTTTAATGGTGATTTTGGGGGTTTTATGCAGCTCACAAATCACTTAAATTAACAGTTGCATCATGAACCGACAGATGAATCAGATCCGTATTTTATAAGGAACTACGCGTTGGATCCTGTAACAAAGATGATCGCTATTTCAGCTGAAACTTTCTGGGTTTTAAATGTCCTCGCTGTGATTTATTAGCTTCATTTTTGTACTTTTATACTTCATGTCCCTCCACGGTGCTGCAGACATGAACGCACCGTTGGAACTGGGAGATGTTTTTGACGCGTTTGCTTGAAAGGAAAGTTGACACGGTGCTTCACGGACTTCATGCTTTCATGAGTCACAGAGCCAGGAGAGTGATTTTCTGCGATACATGACGGTCCGCTCTCCCACACTTTTCTTTTTGAAGATGGTCCACCCCGACTGAATATTATTAGGTTTGAGGATTAGCGTGGAGAGATATTAGAGGTCTGGGATTTGAACCTGTGCCCTTGTTTTAATATATAATGTTCATTTCCTTCGTGGCTCTGCGGAGCGTTTAGTAATGAAATGGTTTCGTTAAAGGCACTTAATGATTGGATTTGATTTGTAGTTCGCTCCAGCAGCCACACCACCACCGAGCTAAAATTTAAGTCTGACCACAGTCGGCCTGATTTACGGCCTCGCCTGCAGCCAGTCAGTAACAGAGGTGGTGAGCTAAAGTAAGTCTCTTATTGGTTCTTGGCTGCTCTGAATGTGTAATGTGGCTTTCATAGGTGAAATATTTAACTGTAATGCAAAGAGTTAGACCACAATTTGTTTGATTTACGGCCGTCCTCATGTATAATCAGCAAGTGGGCAGCGAGCTAAAGTGAGTCCCTTATTTGCACTTTATACTTCTCCATAGTTAGAAATGGGTTTCATGGGAAAAAGGGGCAATAGAAGGTGGAAGAAAACTGTATTAGCTTTTGATTGTTAACTCTGATTGGCCCCTTATGTTTTAACCTACAGTGAAAGCTAAGAAAATACTCAGCTAAATATTAAAATCAGGTTTATAACAAATAACAAAACTCTACAATAAGTGTCTAGCGTTTTAGCGTTAGCAAGCGGAAGACCAAGTTATTATTGTCAGGAGCTGCTGGAGATCACGTTGGAGTGAAAAAGAAAATGACTTGAATTCATTAGGCAGGAAGAAACAACTCCATATGGTCACTAAAGTTGCTTAAGTGTGCTGGATGTGTAAGTCAACCCGTTCTCTTTCCCACGTCGTCAAATACCGATGCTTGGTCAGTGGCCAGGCTTTCAATTAACTCCAATATAAACCCATCCGCATCATTATCAGACAGTCAGAGCAACTGGTTGAGTATAAAAAGCGAGAAAGTACGTGTAGGACCGGCGGGAGGGGAGGTTGGATGGACTTTTGTCCAGGAGGCTGCTGTTTGTGTCCAGTGTGAAAGCAAGTCAGCGTTGACTTGTTCACCTCGTTCGCAGGAAAAGGCGCATGAATGCAACAATAAAGCACAAGGAATGTTGTGTACAATAAGAACGCCTTTCTTGCTTTTCGTTTATCATTTGTATGCCATATAGTCTGTACTGAATCCCATGTAGATATATCTGCGTTAATATGCTACGCTCAGAGCTAGTGACGTAGAATAAAAAGCCAGAAAGACCGCTTATGTTGGCCGGGAGGGGAGGTGGATGGGTCCAACAAACACAGGACCTTCAACCAGGAGACCGGTGTTTTGTTTTGCAAGTTACGTTACTTTTTTTCCGTACTTATGTTACGTTTTTTCCATACATATTTTACTTAATTTACGTACTTATTTTAAGCCCAACCATGATGTTTCTTCTAAATCTAACTAAGTGGTTTTGTTGCCTAAAACTAACTGCAGACAGTACCGTCGGGGCGGCTGTAGAGCGGTCGTCCTTTAACCGAAAGGTTGGCGGTTCAAACCCCAGATTCCTACAGTCTGCATGTTGAAGTGTACTTGAACGAGACACTGAACCCCAAGTTGCTCCCTGGGTGCTTTACAGCCCCTCTTAAATGCAGAGGTAAAATTTCATGGATGTACCTGAATGTATCTGACGAATCTAGTAAAAGTCAGATGACACGCGAAAAGCCTAAAATGCGTCCTCGTGACACATGGAATGTCATAATGTCAATATATTTATACGCCTTCCCGTAAGAGCGGGTTGACTTATTTTAACATAGTTTTGCTGCGTAACTTGAGTACTTAACTAACGCCGGGTACATAAGTTATGTAACAAGCATTGTTATTTTAACCTTTTCCAAAACCTAATAAAGTAGTTTTGTTGCTTAAGTAAACCTAAAAACTAAATTGGGGTACCTAGAGTGTCATAGTTTGAAGCGTGGGGCTGCTGACCAAGCATCGGTAGTTGAGATTGTTGTGTAAGTAGGCAGTTGTTTGCTCACACGTTAACAACCTTTAAAGCCCAAAGACACGGTGGCCGTCTGCGTATCTGTCTGCTTGTTTTGATGTTTTTCTGCCCCCTAGCGACCAGAAGTTGATTAATGCGGCTTTAAAGACAACAGCAAAACACATTTCAGCTCTGAGTCTCCATATAGGTCTTACTGGATTTAAACGATGAGGTAATGCGGCGTCGATAATGAGAACACATTGTGCTGCACTTAAGTGTCACTAAATATTTCGTCTCAAATGGCCGTTACATAAAAATAACACTAAACTTGTAATTTAAAGACCATAAAAATCTGAAAAATGAAACGAAATTAAACCTCATAACTCAAAAACTCCCCTTCATCTGATCCCTTCTGCAAAATATGTAAAGTTACTCAGTTTCATTCAGTCTTTTGTGGAAATTAAAGCGGACTGAATTAATATCAAACCCAGCAGCTCGTTTCTGATCGCCGTAACAGAAGAGGAGGATGGCTCGATGCCTCCCGTCAGGACTGTCCAGCTAGTTTAGAGGCTTTGATAGCTGCATGAAGAGCTGCTACAAATCAATTTCCTCTCAGGGCTCGCTGTTAGAGCGGCGATGCCAGATGATTAGAAAAGCGGCGTGGTGATGTTTCCAGTTGCGTTGGACAAAATGGCGGTGTGCAGTTGAGTGTAGTCGTCTGGCAGGTTCCTGCTGTGTCACAGCTTTGCAGATGATCCCATCAGCTCGGCGGTGACAAATGTAATAACATATGGATTGTTAGTGGGTGAGGGGAGGTCGTCTTTCCTCTCCTGCTGCTCACTTTAAGGCCTTTTGTCTTCCCTGGAGGGCGTTTAGAGGCCAAAGGAAATTAATTTCGGCGCTTCCTGTGTGGGGGGAAACCTCACCGCTCCTCGCTCATCCTCTCCGATCTTGCGGTGTCGTGAAATGTCTGCCTCATCAGAAACAGACAGCGTACATGTCGTGAATCATCAGACGTCACGGCGGCACAACAGAAGCAGAGAAAACAATATTTATAATGTCTGAGACGGAGCATCCAGACTGGTAAACAGGGCCGCCGCTAGTTTTTAATACGGTGATGAGGTTTAACTGCGTTTGTTCAACATAAAACGCTTGTCATTCTACATTTAGTCTGCGAGCAAACAATAGAGTCTTTGCTCTCTCTTCTGGTGCAAAAAAAACAGTGAAGGTTGTGCTTGCACTTAGAGACCCTAAAAATAAGTATAGTATTTTTTCTATTAACATTAAATGTGCATGACTAGATAAGCAACCATCAAATGTAAAGTTAGAAATAAAACATCCTATAGTATATATAGTATAGTTCTCAAATGCAACTGGAAAAAGGCCCTTCAATTATTTAATGAGTAAAAAAACAATGAATATAAGGTGTTTTTACTTGTAATAAGTAAAACAAAATCTACGAATGCAACATGTGAAAATCCATGTGGTAAGATTTCTTGAAATAGGATGTAATATTTAGGTCTTTCCAGATAAAAAGAGATCTTGAAATGAGCTGGGAAAACTCATTTTGAGTCATATTTCATGTGCCATATGGAGCTTTAACAAGATTTTCAAGATGTATTGTCTGAAAAGAAGTCCCTATATACTCACTACTTACGTAGTTACTTGTGTTATGAGATATTTTGACTACTAATTAGACGATACGTTAATCATTATTATCCCGTCCAAAATAATTATAATTCAAAATATTATCCCAATATTCATATTGCAAAACGTACTGGAATATTTTGACCTTACATTTTATTAAGAAACAAATATTTTCATTGCATCACAGACAGGACACACATTTTTTTTGTGAAAAATAAACAATTAAGTAATCTTTAATATGGTAATCATAAATGTATAAATGCATAAATAAAAAAAGAATACTATAATATAATATAACACGATCCACTTAATATGTTTTTTATCGCAATCCACGATAAAATCCTATATTGTCCTGTCTCTACTCCACATATTGATTAAACAGCCAGAATGTATATGAAAATAAAAAAGTTAAATACTTGATAGTGATAATAGTTCTGCACTTGAATAAAATGTAAATAAAGTTCAGGATATTTCTTATAATGGAGTATTATGGAGTTTAGGGCTTCTAATAACGGTCATTTCCATTGTAGATTAATCTGTTGATTATTTTCTCGATTAATCGATTAGTTGTTTGATCTATAAAATGTCATAAAATGTTGAAAAATGACGTCCTCAAATGTCATTTTTTGTCCACAACTCAAAGATATTCATTTTACTGTCATAGAGGAGGAAAGAAACCAGAAAATATTCACATTTAAGAAGCTGGAATCAGAGAAATATGACTTGTTTTTCCTTTAAAAATTAGTCAAAGCGATTAATCAATTATCAAAATAGTTGTCGATTCATTTAATGATCGATTAATGGATCCTGATTTAAAGAGAAAAGTCAAAAAGCAGCTGCTTTAACCAAACATTTGTGATCAACTGAATAACAATCGAGCAGCTTGATGTCGTTTGAGACAGAGGGTCTTCGTTCTGTAAAAGTCTTTGTGTTTGGGACGCCTCGTTGGCCGTCTGGACTCGTTAGCCTCGGGGGCTTCAGATCCGCCTCACGCCGTCACTCCGGCCTGTCGTCTACTTCCTGTCTGTCCTCGCCGCCGGTCTGTGGGAAAAACTAATAAAACGCATGAAGCGAGCCGGACCAGCCAAAACATTTCTCCTTTTGTTTCATAGCTGCTTTGTTGTTAATGATCCGCTGCATTGTGATGTATCAATGAAGGATTTTCTGCAGAGTCTGTTTGAACCTTTGTCTGTTTTCCTTCTGGTTTTTCACATGACAGCAGCGTGTTGTAGCTCTGCTCATATAAACAGTCAGCACTGGTGACCTAAACACTCATTTATTTATTGCTTTGATGGCTGAAAGTGTTTTTAACCATGTTTGAAAATCCACTTAGGCCACACCGTCGTGTAAAAATCTGCTTTATAAACAAAATGTGATTTGATTTGACTTTCTGGAGACACATCTGTTAACGCGGCGGACGCGTCGGTGTCTCTCGGGCTGTGAATGTCCAGATGATTTTTCAAAGGAACGTCATTTAATGAAAACATCACTTATTTAGCCTGATTGTATCTGAGCGTGAACAACTGTCAGCCGACGTCCTCTGGCTGCCCTCGCCGGCGTTTGTTCCCAGTTTGTTTTCCAGCTTTGACTTGACATCACCTCCGGCCGACTGGGGACGAGAGCAGGACTCCTCTGGGCCGCGTGGGTTTCTGTGTCGATTTCAAAATCTCTATTGTTAAAACGTGATTGTGATTCAACCTACATCCACGTCATGAAAGCTTTTCTATTCGCTGGTTTAACGCTCGTTGTCTGGTAGCATCTGATACACAGGAAGTGAGGTCTTGTACTTTTCCTCTTGTAGCAGCAAAATATTTAAATAAATAGACAAAGAGCGGCTACAATGGCTGAATAGGCAATTATTATTATTATTTTATTTTATTTTATTTTATTTTATTTTATTTTATTTTATTTTATTTTATTTTATTTTTATTTTATTTATTTTTTTTTTATTTTAGCTTAGTTTAATTTATTTTATTTTTAATTTTTGTATTCTTTCTCCCAACTTGTGGTTATTGAAATATGTTTAAAAAATATAAATAAATAAATAAATAAAATAAAATAAAATTATTATATATATATATTATATATATATATATATATATATAAATATATATATATTTGTGTTATGTTGAAATTAAGATAAATAAATAAAATATAATCGTGCATCCCCTCACTTGCACATTAAAATTATCACGGTGGAAAGGACATAAAGAGACAAAAAAAAATCACAAACCTTTACTTTTGATACTTTAGTTCCTTAGTTTTCGTTTTTATGCATTAATATTTATTATTATGATTATTATTATTAATATCATTATATTTTTTCTTTCTCCCAAGTTGTGGTTATTAAAATATGTTTTTAATTTATTTCTTGGGTTACTGCCCTCGTCAAAGATTGTATATACGGTATACTGTATTTGTGTTATATTAAAATAAAAGAAAATATAAAAAAAATAAAAATAAAAAATAAAATGGTGCATCCCCTCACTTGCACAGTAAAATGATCACGGTGGAAAGGACATAAAAACACAGAAAAAAATCCCAAATTTTCACTTCTGAGTCACTTAAATTCTGTAGTTTCCATATTTAAAATGCTGTTTTACCAGTTTAAAGAACTGCCGCAGGAAAACAAAACAACCCACAACTTTTAAAAGTTTTTCTTCCTTTTCTTGTAAAGCTGCAGCCTGGCAACTTCTATTTATTCGGGAAAACACAATTTTGCACAACACCAGAGACATCAGAGCCCATACAGTTTGACAGACAGGTGATGTCTGGAGATGGAGATAAAACATGTTATTTTATTTATTATTATAATGCATCTGTGTGTATCTCTGCAGCAGCCCAGTCATCATTAGTGTGTTTCTGATACTCGGAGCTGTTCCCTCCCTCAGAAATGACCCCCTCTGCCTGTTGCAGCAGAGTTGAGGGGGGAGTTTGGCTCTGGGTCGGTTTTCTCACTCTCAGATTAATCAAGAGCAGACCGAGGCCCCGAGGCGAGGCTGGGGCCGACACCGTCTGACGCCTCCGCTCCGCTGTGAAATAATCCTCGGCCCTCCGGCGAGCGTCATCGCGGCGTGAACTCGGTTTCCGCTTCGTGTCACGTGGCCCTGATGGAGACGCTAATTGATGTTGCAAAGGACTTACATGTATTGTGTGTTGGCGGAGAGGAAAATTGAGGGCTTGAGGGTTTTTTGTTTTGGAAAGTTTCGAGGCTCACGTCATGTACGCACATACAGATTTTTGAGACATCACTAAATTTATGAGGGCCTTCAGACACCAAAGTCACTTCCTAACCCCTAATCCTTCACAACAACACGCTGGATCCTCACTGGAACCTGATCCAACACAAGTTTGACATCTGTTTCACATGTCTTGTCTCTGTGTCATTAAATAAATATTAGCATTTTATATGTTTTCTCTGGTTTCAGATTCATAAAAGTTGAGAATGTGATGTTTGATTTTGCCTGCAAAAGGGATAAAAGATACGTTCTCAATCTGGTGTCCGTCATTATTTTGTGCTTATTCTCACAAAGATCTTCTTCCCTTTCACGTTTCCAGATCATCCTCCACTCCATGCACAAGTATCAGCCTCGCGTTCACGTCATCAGGAAGGACTTCAGCAGCGAACTGTCTCAAAACAAGGCGGTGCCCAGCGGGGAGGGAGTCAAGACCTTCAGCTTCCCTGAGACCGTCTTCACCACCGTCACTGCCTACCAGAACCAACAGGTACGCAGCTCTCCTATTAGTTTTCAGTCGCCACACAAATCTGCAAATCTTGCAATCTCAGGAATTAATGCATGTGTATATATATGACATTTGGGAGCACTTTTACAAACACTTCTATAAGCCAAAGTCAGATAAATACAGAGCCTCAGTCTCATCAAAGTTTTATTATAACTGCATTATCTCTCTAGAACATGTCCTCTCAGGTGCTGCTTCTCAAATTGACCAAAATGTAATCATTTCTACTTTAATTTCTACTTTAAATTTGGATTATGGAGCTAATTGCCAATACTACATGGCAAAGTAGGAACCTCTTCTAGATCGTTTAGAGAAAAAATGAACAGAAACAAAGAATGACCCACAATTTGTTATGAAATAGCACAGAGATGTTGTCACATTGAAGTGTTTTTGGGAAAGGCATTTTAAGCTCCAATAATCACTTTAAGATCTCCTCTCCATGTTCTTGTCGTCTGCAGATCACCAGACTAAAGATCGACCGCAACCCGTTCGCCAAAGGATTCAGGGACTCTGGCAGAAACAGGTTCGTCATCATAACAACATCATGTTTACCAACTATTACAGTGTTTTATACGCTGCTCCACACAAATCTGTGTGACCTTTAATATGGAATTAATGGTCTGATGATAGCTCCATATGCTGCTCCATTTAAAACCAGCTGCAGCACAGACAGATCTGACCTCTCTCTGTATTTCTATCATCGTCTCATTCAGCTCATGAAATCTGCAGGAAATCTCATGATACTGAAAACACTGTTCCTGTATCAAAATGTAGAAAATGGTCACTTTTACCATCACATCCCCAGACAGAGGTGTTCTACATCATAAGCCGACATCATGCTCTAATTATATCCCCTAAAGTCGTGGTGTTTTTTTACATTTAGTGTGGTATAACGTGATGATCGTAGCCAGAAAAGGGTTTGCAGTTAACTTTGTTGATGTTGTTTTACTATCAACAGCCCACGCTGACCTATCACAGCTCTTGTTTCTCTGTAGCTTCTGTTGCACCAACTTGTAGTCACATTTTCGACGATGTGCAGGTCAACTCTGGCATACGATGTCGCTACAGACCATTGCATTTGCATTGCATTTCATTGCATCCACCTTCAACCTTTACTGTAAATTATTAGCCAACTTTTTTCACATGATGAGCAAGTTGTGTTGAATTAGTACTGACATACACACCCTTTCATGGTTAAAGACAATAATTCAATGTGTCCGCAACATTGATCCATTATCCCTGTTTTTTTTAGATGTCTATTACATAAAACTTATGTATAATAATATTTCATATTTCAGACCAGTCGCACTAAATGGCGTGTCATTTGTACGCCATGTAGTCTGTACTGACTGCAATGAAAACACATTTGTGTAAATATGCTACGCTCAGAGTGACATAGAATAACAAGTGAGAGAGACTGCTGATGGTAGGCGGGTGGGGAGGTGGATGGGTCCAACAAACACAGGATGTTCATCCAGTAGACCGATGTTTGTGTCCCAAAGTGTTGTTCAGTTATTTTGAGGTTACGTTAGTAACATTTGTGACGTGTTTTCCATATGTATTTTACTTAGTTTACGTACTTATTTGAAGCCCAACCATGATGATTTTCCTCTAACTAAGTGGTTTTGTAGCCTTAACTTAACTGCGGATGTTAAAATGCGTTATCATGACACGCTGAATGTCCAGGTAATGTCGTGCAATTTATGAGTCTTCCTGTGAGGTCAGGTTGCATATTTAGGAGCTGCTGCAGCCATTCAAATGCTGTTGAAACAAGAGTTACATGTAACCGTCTAGAAACATGCATTTTCAACACTTCAACCTAGACGTCTAGACATCTTTCAACCTGCAAATCCATATTTAGTCATGAGTCATGTTTTTTATTACACGCCATACGATTCGCTGAAACCAGGAAGTCACGCAGCATCGATCATTATACGACTCTTTAAGATATATTATATATCTGAGCCCTCCTCTTCCTGTCTCACACCATGTAGACAGATAGACAGACTGACAGACGGGGCGTTGCACTGTTGCATCAGCTGTGTTGTCACTGCCGGTGTGCTGATGTCAGCCGGAGGGAGCGCTCCTATTGGCTGTCGACGCTGTGGCATCATAAATCATGTTACTGATCGTCACACACCTTTTGAGCCAGCTTATGATGTCTTTAAATATGTTTGATTTTGTCTTCCTTACTCGTCTTGTCCTGGAGTTTCCTCCTCCCTCTCTTCCTATCCTCGTTCCTCTTTCCGTCTGTCTCTCCTCACAATTAATTCATTTCTCTTCCTCCTTCTTCTCCCCATCTGTCCCTCCTCTCGAGTAATCTGCTTCTCTTCCTCTTCCTCCTTCCTCTCTCTCTGTCTCTCCTCTCGATTAATTCGTCTGTCTTCCTCTCCTCCTTCCTCTCTCCGTCTGTCTCTCCTCTCGATTAATCTGTCTCTCTTCTTCCTCCTTCCTCTCTCCTTCTGTCTGTCCTCTCCATTAATTTGTCTCTCTTCCTCTTCTCTCCGTCTGTCTCTCCTCTCGATTAATTCGTCTCTTCCTCCTTCCTCTCTCCGTCTGTCTCTCTTCTCCATTAATCCGTCTCTCTTCCTCTCCATCTCTGAATTATCACATACAACGTTTGTGGAGAGGAGGAGGAGGAAGAAGAGGGGTGTGTGTACCGAACCACCAGACCCCTCCACACACATGAAAGCAGCCCCCCCTCCATCTGGTCCGCATTATTGGCACACAGATATTTGAGACATCTTTTTCCGTTTTTCAAACAATAGGCTGTTTGATTTATGAACTGGCATCAGAATTTCATTGCAGAAAAGCTACAGATGAAAAGATAACGCAGAGTGAGATATTTGCCCGGAGAGAGAGAAAATGAATTTATCCTCACGTACGTAGTCGGCCGTGATGTTGGGATTCGTTCTGTTCAGATTCAAGTAGAGACTTCAGACTTCCGTCACCTTAAACGTCCTTTCCTTTGTGTCTGCAGCTGCTTTTTATCTCCAGGCATTCATGAATATTGTTAGTGAGCTGCAGCTCTGACCTCTGACCTTCACACTGCTGCTTTTTGCTAATTATGGTGATTTAAGAGTTTAATCGGTCGCACACTGTACTGGAGGTTACGCTGGATGTCTGCTGAACATTACATGTAACTGTAGCTTTTAATTCAGACACATTATTAGATTACATTTCACACCACAGCTGGAAGTTTAGACCATGTGATCCTGAGCCACATAAATGAATAGATTTATTTTTCCTTCCATGTGGGCTCAGATCTGATTTTTAATAATAATAATAATGATAATAATAATCAATGACAAAACACAAGGCTTTCACCCAGGAGAACAGGAGTTGCTTCCCGTGTGAAAACCAACAATGTGGAGTTGTCTTTGTTTCACTTTCACTTTTGAAACGTAGTTATTTTCAGCCAAAACATAACGTTTTCCCCTAAATAAATAAGTGTTTTTGTTGCCTAAACCTCAAGAAGTTGTAGTTTTGTTGCCTAAAGATGCTTTTTTGTTTGTTTTTCATGCAGTTTTACGTGTTAGGATGTGTTGCTTTTTAAGTTTCACTTTGACTTTTACAACATAGTAGGTGCAGTAGGCCCCTTCTGACCCACATGTATGGTGGTTATAGCGACCGCCAACGCCTATTTAATGGCCTGATAACAGTCAGACAATACAGACTTATCAAAAAGAGTCTTACAATATCGGCGAACATTTCAGAGATAGTTTAGTTACTGCTAACCACTCATGAATACGGCTACGATTGCTAAACTATTAGCAACATTTTCTCTCCATCCCTCTAACAGTTTAACCTTCTGCTACCTGCAAGACAAGACAAGAAAAAGCTCCTCTTGAAACAGTCTTATACGTCACTTTTCTGCCGCCCTCCTGCTTTGTTTTTTGTCTGTCTTTGGCGGATGCAGCAGTCAGATCCCGTAGGATCCCCAGCAGTCTTTTTTATGTCATGAGTACACAAGCAAATATTACAATTGCAAAACTGATAGGATAATTGTGTGAAACATGAAGATATGTCAGCAGACGGGAGCCAAAAGCTGAGGCTGATATGGAAAAATGAATGAAGGCGTGTAGGAGAAAGAACTCACTGAGCTCCATTTCTGATTTGAATTTCATGTGCTTTAAATGTAAATGCTCCATACACGTTGTTTTGTAATCACACTGTTTTCATTCATTTTTCTTTTAGGGAGGTAAAAAGTTAGATGAAACATTTTTTTCCCGTCCAGTCTGACGGCATCACATTCTCTCTCTCTATCTGCATATTCATTGAGATATTTAAAGCCAAGACTTTTTGGCTTCACTGTGAGATCAGACCAGATCAGATGAATCACTTTATACACATTTCTCTGCAACGTGCCAACATATCTGGCGTGCTTGGAAACTCTGCAGTTTGGCACGTTTGAACAGTGTTTGTTGTAATGACGGACACGCTGACTGGGATCAGAAAGGTCAAACGTAAAAAGAGGAAACATATCACGGAACAAAAAGTGAGCTCAGAGTACCAGATTATAATACCAATAGAATACAAATGTCTGAACTATGAGATTATCCAGTTTACCTCGATAAAGTTTCTGCAGTGAAGCAATACAAATTAAACAATTCATTTGCATGTTCAGTTACCTTGAAGCAACGTAAATGTTGCTTGACAATAATCCTATAATAAAAATATGTATACCCATACGACGGTTTGTATAACTTACGAAAAGTTATTTCTCATTTTTTTGTGCGTTTTTCTATGAATGTCCAGCATCACACTTCAATTTCCACTTGTTACATGCATGCAGATTTTCAAAATAAACTTCCGTCTTCACAGGAAACAACTTGGTTAGGTTTAGGTTGTTAGGTTCAACAAAAATATTTAGTTAGGGTTAGGAAAAGATCGTGGTTTGGGTTAAAATATCTCAGAAGTGCTCTTCATGGGGGCTTGCTCCCAATGCGGCGTTTGTAGCTCTTTATACTTCCTGGTTCACGATTACATGGATTACACATGACATCATCGGTATAGCTACGAACGGTGTATGAGAACAGCCTGATTGAAATAGCATCATTTCTTGAATTACCCTTTTTGCTCTAGGTGGTTTGTTCCACAGAACCATCTGAGAAGCCGTCATTGGA
The DNA here is from genome assembly GCA_916701665.1 of Sebastiscus tertius. Lineage (NCBI taxonomy): Eukaryota > Metazoa > Chordata > Actinopteri > Perciformes > Sebastidae > Sebastiscus > Sebastiscus tertius. The sequence goes on along the minus strand of CAKAOH010021324.1, from coordinate 6,707 downwards.
AATTGATTGGAAAAGGGCAGGCACTTTCAAAAAAATACTTGGCAGTTGATTGGATGAACCATCCGTCAATCAAACTAATGAAAGCAGAACTAACTCAAGGCAAACCAACCGTTCTTTGCTCTTCTTTCATTGAAGAAATACTCTCCAGTTCTGGTGCTAAAGCAGCATCTACGCTAACCTCTTCAGGAGACGCCGTTGTTGTTTAGAACCAACAGGCGCCTCTCCGTCACGCTATGATCTCACCGGGTGTCACTCAGCCAACTCTGCACAAGTTGAAGGCAGCTGTAACTAAAAGTGTTGCAAACAAGAAGCAGCAAACATTAAAACAGGTGTGACATCTTTTGTTTTTGTTGCCATGCCAGACGCGTCTGTTAAACATTAAACTCAGTTTATATTAATATCGGATATGAGCGACATTAACAGTCATCAGAAACAGCTAACACGCTTTTCTTTGGATTATATCGATGGAGTGACTGCAGAGTGAACGCAGCCTGTTTCCTGTGGAACACGACCAACTAATTCCACATCGAGGGGGAAATCTAAAATTAATAGAAAAGGGCAAAGCTGCACTGCTAATTCTCAAATTAAGCACCGGCTTGTTTTCCTGTTTCTGACGTTCTTAATGGCGTCTTAATATAGAACTCAGGTGTGTCTGGTGACCGGGCTTTATGGCCTGTAGCGGCTCATTTTGTTGGTCCGGTGTGACTGTATGAATGAGTGCAGTGATGGCGAGGGCCCCGGCCCGATTAGCATGGCGCACTAACGAGCTGCCACGGCCGGGGAGTTAGTGGCCCTAAAATAACACGGCGAGCGGCGACGGGCGCTGCTTTCCCTGGGACGGGGGCCGAGCGGCGTGCGGGGAAGTAAATCAAGCAGGAAGGAGAACCGTGTACAAGATTCAAGATGAAACGTCACCCAGATTTATGTGCTCAGTAAAAACCTGCTCCTTTTTAATGGCTCCAGTTTCCTCCGAGCACGACTCCAGTTTCTCCCCCCCTCTCTCCACCATCCCTCCCTCTCTCTCTCTCATTCACACACACATTAGTATTAACTAATATCACTTCCCCTCTCTGCTTCTTTCAATATATTTCCTCCTACTCACTAATGTTCTCTCTGTCTATCACTCATATCCACCCACACATGCGTCGGTCATAAATTTTATGACTTAAAAGTTAAAAATACCTTTTATTTACATGGCAGTTTTTCAAAAACAACGTTATTATAAAGTACAGTACAGTTGGTAATCTTCTTTAAAAGCATTTTTTGTTATATTAGTTGAAATTGTCATTACATCCCAACAGCTATCAATAAATCAAATCCTCAAGAACCAAATCTTTGGCTGTCGGAGGACTGTAATAAACCCGTCCAATCATTTCATTCAGTCCAAATATAATGATGATAGTGAGTCCTAACAATAGCCATGTTCATTGTTTACGTTCATTATGATCATTTCCAGGGAGTGGCTGTCAGTTTTATTAATAATAATAATACATTTTATTTATAGATCACTTTTCATGAAACTCAAAGACACTTTGCACAGTTTAAATGATCATAAATAACAACATCATTATATATAAAACACACTAATGCAGCTACTTTCATTGGAAAAGAGTTAGCAACACTGGGCTGAGTTTTTAGGTTGGATCATTTTTTTAATTTAGCGCACTTTTGCTAGTTTCTGAAGATTGCCAACCCTAGCTTTAAATAAGGGTAACGGAAAGAAAAGTGACTCATATCTTGAGACGATGCAAACTGGAAAGATTCGACATTATACACGACTTAAAACGGCAACATCAGAATACAAAAGACTCCATCGACAGGACTGCATGAATGATTGATTCATGTTTTAATGTATTTTAGTTATGTTACTGTTATTATCCAGTGTTGCAGTTTGCATGTTAATAAATCAAAGTGAAAATATAAAACAAGGAAAAACTGAAGGTTGATAAATAAATGAGATCCAGATTGTTCAAGGGTAAAAAAGTAGGTGCCTTTTCCTGTTAGAGATCTTTGAGCAGGACAGAGATGAGGACTTGGACTCACGTCACACCTAAGTTGCACCTACAGTGACTTGAGACTCGACTTGGACTTGCAAAGAATGACTTGTGAGCATCTCTGGGTTTAAGAGTCTAGAGGGATGTGTTAATTTACAGCCGATAATTAACTGTTATTAGTTGGAGACACGGTGTAATTATACAATACAGTTGTACTCTAACTGAAAAATAAGTTACGGTTGTTATTGCATGCCTGATAAAGTCAGCAATATTTTCCTATTACCCTGAGTAATGTTAGTTTAAATCCATTTTTAGGTGCAAAATACAGTTGTTAACTTTAAAGGAAAGTTGTTATTGTGTTTTTCATATTGCATTGCAAATAGCCTGCATATAGCAAACAGCTAATCAAAGGAGTGATGAAACAGTACATGCTTTGAATTCCTGTGCTGTGTTCGAAGCAGACCGGATGCAGCAAATGACAGAACGTTCATTAAAACCATAAGAGACTTGGACTTGCAAGAAAAAGTACTTGAGAGCATGTGTAGCTCCCCAGCTGAGGGGTCTGGACCACCCTGGTCATGAGGCGAGAGTTTGAAACAACTCGTCATGCCTCGTCGGTCAGAAGAGCTCCAGCAGCGATCAGGCTTGAGGGGAATTATCTGATCATAGATGTAAGAGAGAGAGTCTCTGACCATGTGAGGCTTAAAAAACAAGCAATAAAATGTTAAAATTCCCCACCAAGCTCTCACTCTTTGTTCATGTCATCTGGTCAACACACACATGCAGAGATCGTTATTGTTCTTTTTTTTTAAATTCTGAAATCTCTCTCTCTCTCTGTGTGTTTCTGTTTGTCAGGACCGGCCTGGAGGCGATCATGGAGACCTATGCTTTCTGGAGACCTCCTGTCAGGACCCTCACGTTCGAAGACTTCACCAACATGCAGAAACAGCAAGGTGTGTGGATACTCACTCTCTCTCTGTATACGACACGATCTATAAACAACACGATGTTCCTCTTGAAAATCCCCCCTCAGTATATCTTATCTACTTCTAATTCAATGTCCTCCTATAGGATTTCATGTACAGTATACAGATATATAGATTTAGTGCAGAATAGTAATAGAAAAAATATTTAGCAAGCTTAAGAAGTTGAGCAAAGTCCATTTGTACTTCTACTTCTCACTAGAAAGAATCCCTTGTCTTATTTTGAAGGACTGACATCCAAAGCTGATGATTTGACCTCCACCTGACGACACCCAAAATAAATGATTCCAGATATGAATATAACAGAGCATTTGTTGGAGAGTTAAAGGGACTATTTGTAACTTTCAGAAATGCTTGTTAACAGCGACACCTGTGGCCGTTAAGTCAACGAAAGTCAGCGTCCTGTTGCTCGCGCTTGTGCTTGCTCTACATAGACATGAACGAGCATCGCTCAAAACAGTGAGGCGACACACGTCAGCTAAAAGCACAATATCACTCTATATTTCACCTACTTGGCAGTAATGTTAGCTGACCAGACGAAGGTCTCTCCATGAATCAATGCTGATCCTAGTGTTGGCTTTTCCTGCTTCAGCCTCCGAGGACGCGCAAGAACGCGCGCGCTGTGTGAGTGAAGGCAAGCAGGCAGAGGAGCAGAGACTCCAGCCACACGTGACCCGGTAGATTTATACGTGTAAGAAGTTACAAACAGTCCCTTTAAAAAGCTTTTTTATGGTTGTTTTTGTCTCGCTTAATGTCAGAGACCTGAACATTTTCTCCTCAGACATATCAGAGCCCACTGACCCAATTAGATCAGCTTTTTTACGCTCCAAACAACTCGTGGGAGAATCTTCACTCTTGGTTTGAAGCACTGTCTGCTCTTGGGTTGAAGAAATGAATGTGAACTAAAAGCCATGATTAGTAGTCGACTAACTCTGATACAATTTTGTCGACTAATCGATTAGTTAAACTGAGTTTCTCCACAAAGAATCACACAAAAGCACCACTTTAAATCTGTTGTTTACCAGAGATGTGCTCATACGTTTCTTAGAAAAAAGTCATTCAGGATGACAGAAGCATAAAAAACAACCAATCGACTAAAGAAATCTTAGTCGACTAAAACCAAAACGACTGATTAGTCGACTAATCGACTAAAAGGGGGCAGCTCTGGATCTGTTCCAGTGTTCTGGATAATAGAGAAATTAAACTATTCCTCATTTTAAATGTGATCTGAATCCTTGGAAACCACTTTGAGAACCACTGGCGTTAATGCACTTTTATAACGTTTAATACCACTCTCACTTAGATATGAATGTGTCATCAGCGGGTTGGCACAAAACAACTGATGGTTATTATTGTGATTCATTATCACAACAACAATTATTGCAGATTACCAAGAAGATAATCTTTTAATCATCATATTGAGTGTCTTACTTAGGGTTTAGGTTAAGTTGCTATTATAGAAACAAATTGATTATGGTGATATTTTATATTTTCATGCAAGTTAATCTTTAAAACTGTTGGATTCAGTTTATCATGCTGCATTAAGATTTGGGTTTCTGCACACATCATTGCAGTTTAAAGAGAGAGTTGGTTTGTGTTCTTTATATAATCATAGAGTGGAACATCGGTACATTTTCTGTATAAGAGGCCATATTACACGAACCGCCTCCTTTTCTACTGATGCCAAAAACAGTAGCTGCAACCTCCGTTCATGCAAACAAATTAGCAGTCGTTACTAGAACCTGCCCCATTTCTAGTGACGCTTTTGGACCCTCGTCTTAGTGGGAGCTTTTTAGTTTTGTTTAGTTTTAGGTCTGTTATTTATATTTATATGTGTGTGAAACTTCTAAGCTGCCATCTTTGCCCGGACCCCCTTGCAAATGAGATTCAAAATCTCAGTGGGATTATCCTGGCTAAATAAAACATAAATATGGTATAATGAGCTGTTAATTAAGCAACACCTGTTTTTACTGCATATATAGAACTGTGTCTAAAACTGAGAGTAGTGCACGATGACCTTGGAGCGTTCTGTCCCAACCTGAACTCTCTCTCTCTGCATACTTTCCCTGCATATATCACCACACACCACATCAGCTACGGTCGTCCTTTATTTGAGTTTGGCCGTACGCTGCTCTCCCTGGCAGCTCGGCAGGCGTCTGCTGAACTTTTCACATCACGCTGTAGTCCTCCAAAATAAAATCGTTAAATGAACCCTGTGGCTTTTGGAACGGCTCCGGCGACACGAGTCAGCGTCAGCCGTGGGGCCGCCTCCCTTTGTCCCGGCTCCAGGGCCTCCGGCGCAAGGTCTTAGTCACGGCTCATACCGAGGGCCACGCCGCCGCCGCCGCCGCTTTTTAAAAAGCAACCGAGCCTCTCCCGGTTACCTCTGGAGGTCAGCATGACGTGACGCTTTTTTTTATCTGAGCGGGCGGACATGTGTTTGTTATCATTAAACTCCTCCAAAGTGATTAGGATTTAATCACCGCCTGTGAACCCTGTATGTGTGTGTCTTTGCCCTTATGGCACCAGACACCCTTTTCCCTTCATGTAATCAACTGTTCCCCCTCGGCGCTGAAGCACCTCGAGCCCTTCTAACCAGAGGAAAACATGACATCACCAAACTATCGTTCGCCTCGCTCTTTTTCTTCATATATGTCTACCTTTCCCCCCCCCCACCCTCCCCTTTCAGAGCGCTGTAGCGATATTATCGAAGGCATATGGTGCAAAATCAGAACCCCAGCCAAGCGAGTCCTGGATTATTTAGTTCTGCCTCCTCCTCATTCCGGGTTCAAACTGAATTTCTCCAACAGCAAGATGAACCAGAGCCAAATTCTCATTAATAGAGAAATATGCTATCATTTCACTGTGAAAGGCTCCACTCACTGGATACTAAAAGGACTTGGGATGGGGGGGTGTGGGGCGGCTCTGTTGACCAGACTCGGTCCAAACTGAATCCATATTTATCTCCACATACCAGCGATGTATATTTTACGATACGGTTCTGGATCCAGAGGGTTTCAAAGGCTGCAATTAGTCCGAGAGGTCGGAGTCTGAAAACGTCCGTGTGGATCAACGAGGTTGTAAAGTGGCAACAGGTGAATTCATAATGTAGCTTAGTCTGACACAGTGCATGCTGGGAAATACTCCCCAGGGCCAGCCCTAGGCAGAATTCTGATTTGGAGCCCCCATAGGCGCCATAGGAGGCGCTCTAGGGTTGGCATTCTGGGGGGTTGAACTCTCGTTACTTGCCTCGTAAACATTAACACACATCACAATGGTTTTAAGACAAAAAAATGTCATTTCTATTTTCATAAATTACTGTATTTATTATAATTAGGGAAGTCCGTCGATTAAAATAGTTAATCACAATTAATTGCACATTTTTAACAAAATGTACCTTAAAGGGAGATTTGTCAAGTATTTAATCCTCTTATCAACATGGGAGTGGGTAAATATGCTGCTTTATTCATATGTATGTATATATTTATTATTGTAAATCAATTAACAACACAAAACAATGACAGATATTGTCCAGAAACCCTCACAGGTACTGCATTTAGTATAAAACAATATGCTCCAATCATAACATGGCAAACTGCAGCCCAACAGGCAACAACATCTGTCAGTGTGTCAGTGTGCTGACTTGACTATGACTTGCCCCAAACTGCATGTGATTATCATAAAGTGGGCATGTCTGTAAAGGGGAGACTCGTGGGTACCCAGAGAACAC
>CAKAOH010021323.1:0-20951 GCA_916701665.1 Sebastiscus tertius | reverse complement strand
AATTTCTTAAAATTTGGAACACATGTCCACTTAAACTCAAGGATGAACTGATTATATTTCGGTGGTCAAAGATCAAGGTCACTGACCTCACGTCCATCCCATTCTCGTGAAAGCGTTATCTCAGGAACGCCTGGAGGGAATTTCATTACGTCTGGCAAAATCATCCACTTGGACTCAAGGATGAAGTGATTAGAATTTGATGGTCAAAGGTCAAGGTCACTGTGACCTCAAAATGGCCATAACTCAAGAATTCGTATGCTAATTATGACAATTTCACACAAATGCTTATGGATTTGGACAGGCATGGATGTAAACTGCCACATAACTTGTTGGCGGAGGCATACGACCGCGCGGCGGTAATTCTAGTTTTAGAAAGAGATGAGAAAATGAATATCACATGTCTGTTGTCTTGTATCTGTCTGTTAAATAGAGGTAGAGATAGGAGGTGGTTAGAGTAGTTTAGTGTAGCTTAAAGAATGGAAGTAGTAGAAACTTGCAATATATAAAAAGAAATTCTGGTTTTAGAGGGAGTTGCGTAGTTGAAGTATTTCCAGCCGTCATGCTAAGCTAATCGCGTCCCGGCTCGAGCTGCATGCTTGACCGTGGTATCGACCCTCTCACCGAGCTCTCGACAGGAAAGCGAACAATTTTCCCTGAATGTCAAACTATTTCACAGCATAACAATAACCCAAATATTGGATCATACAATTTTGATATTACATTACTTCATGCTGGACTCGCTGTGTGTTCACGTCTGTCCCTCTGGCACACAGACATACATAACTCACACTTAATCTCCTACTTACTACCCGCTGCTCACTTACAAGCAGCAGGTAGTAAACAGGAGATTATTGACTCAATGTCCAACCTCGTACAGGTGGCCTCACCTCCCCTACCCTGGTAGAGCTCCCCTTGCAGTGAACACCCCACAAGAAGCAGTTCACATCCACTGTGAGCTGAAGCTGTATAACTTAGTTGGCTGGTGAATAACTTCAATATGACAGACAGATGGGCTGACAGCCCAAACAGAAAGTCAGAACACATACTGTCAATATACTGACATGCACTCCGACAGCTCATTTTTTGAGTCTATATATACCTTTATATGCTGTTTTCTATTACTCTTCTCATTATCTTCTCAGTATATATTACCTCTTGCCACTGCAACGGTCTAATTTCTGCAAGCGGGGTCATTTGTTGAATATAATTTTAGATAAGAAAAACAGAATAGGAATAAGCAGAAACAATCAAACAGGAAGCCAAAATGAATACAGTAGACAGGCAGACATGTATCCACACAGACACAAAAACAACCTGGAATTGAGTTTGAGGATGCGAGAAACAGGAATAATAATTTGTTATTGCATATCCTAAGACACCACTAAATCTCACATCTGTGCAGCTTTTTTGACACCAAATATATATATATATACTTTGTCATGAATGTGTTGTTGACGGAGATTAGATTTAACCGGATAAAATGCGAGTCTGTCAGCTGTAGAGACGGGAAAATACAAGCACGCCTAATCTTCTGACAGACAACGTTGTGCAGGCAAACACACCAACTTGTGCTTTGCTATAACATACATCAGACCGGCTACACCCATGGGCACTTCGCTAAACGTCAAGGCCCTTGCCCTTCGAAAACTGAAGATCCCGTAGATATGTTTGAATTGTAATTTTGACAAGCTTGCATGCATTCATCTCTTGTTAAATAACATGTTTTATACACATGTCTAATAATTATTTTGCGATCTTGCTTAAACCTGAGCATTCGCTATACCTTAATAAATTAAGGTTGATCGCCGTCATGTCCCTTCAGTCTTCCTCCGTCCAACACAGTGGCCAGATATTGCTTATCCAAACTTATATACATATTCGATTGAGTCATGTTAGGTTAAGTGTTGTCTCTAAATACCCAACGTGTTAAAGGTCCCATATTATGCTAATTTTCAGGTTCATACTTGTATTTTGTGTTTCTACTAGAACATGTTTACATGTTGTAATGTTCAAAAAAAATGTATGTTCCTCATACTGTCAGCCTGAATATGCCTGTATTTACCCTCTGTCTGAAACGCTCCGTTTTAGCGCATTTTGACGGAATTGCAACGGAATTGCGTTGCTAAGCAACAGCTTGGGTCCATGTGTACTTCCTGTCAGCTGATGACATTCACATACGCTGCAACCAGGAATAAATTGGGACACATTTAGAATGTTTATGGGTCTAAATATTGTATATTTGTGACATCACGAATGGGCAGAAATCCTGACAGCTTGTTTCAAATGCAGAGTTTCTGAATACGGGCTCTGTGTATTTTCCTGTGGATTGAGTGTTTCGATACTTTCACAGTATTTATATAGGACTTAAGCCTGCTTTATAATAAAAACAAACATGAAAATCTCACTTTTTTATAATATGGGACCTTTAATAGCCAACTGTTTGATCTATAGGCTCAGATTTAGTTGGAGTTGGAGTTCACTCTCACAGCATTTTTTAATGATTTACAACACTGACAGTGAATATTTACGTATGTTATGTGCATCAAATCTCAGTGTGAAAACCTCGGTTAATCAGCTACGCAACAGCTTTTTGGCATTTTCCTGTTTAATGTGACAGCGAGCTTCTTTCCTTCAAAAGGGAACGCAGCCTTGGCGATGACGTGATGCTGGTCTGGTCTATTGTTTGGAGTCTTAAAGCCCTTCTAATATATCTTTTTTAGGACACGACAAGGGAACAAATCATAGATTAGCCTTTTTTTTATGTATTGTTGGTCCAACCAACTACACAACAACTCTTCGGCGTAGCGTTATTACTATTACCGGTTTGTTTAAAGTAGAAGTTTGGAGACGTGTTTCAACTTCCTCTGTTTATGCTGTTACCGTCTACAAGGGACGAGGGATGTTTTCCCCCAATGGTGATGAGAGCCTACTCTGGATGACGTATTGCCGGTCTGATGTATACATGGCATACTGTTCTGTTGGGATGGATGGATTATGGTGGGAAGGGTAAAGAAGGACATGGTAGCGATGGATGATGAATGTACAGTGGAGGGTTATGGATATATTGACGTACATAGCTGCTGTAGCTGTGTGTGTTTGAGCCTACGTCCTTTGGAAGGCTAATCAATACCCACAGATGTGTTAAAAAAGTTGGGAACAGTCATAAACTGAAAGATGTGCCACTAGACATAATATATGTATGATATAAAGTAGGGCTATATCTCTTGGGTTACTATTCAAGACTGAAACTAGAGTAATATCCTCATCAGCACTATTCAGGCTCTCTCTTTCACCCTTGTCCCTTCCTCTTTTCCTCTGCCAACTCTGGTAATGTAACTCCTTGTTTCTCGTTTTGTTTATTTCTCCTCTCCCTCGCTCTCATTCCTTCTAAATTGTATTTCCATCCCCCGTACAGGCTGTTTTGTCTCTTTTGATCAACTTAATAGTGGCCCTCTCCCTCTGTTTTTATCGCTTTTGTTTTTTTACTCCTCTCTCTTTCCTTTTTTTTCTTCTTTGCAGCGAATGCACATCATGACACAGATGGAGGCTCCTTAAATTAGTTTTTTCTGTAATTACCGGTGATTGCCATTCAAAGCCTTTCCTATTGCTGTGTGTTTTATGCATTCCCGCATAAGGTGGTGTGTATGTGTAAAGTGTGCAGTGTCTCTAAAGTAAATATCCCGTCTTTTCACTAGGGTTGTCAGAGTTAACAAGATAATAACGTGTTAACGCAAATTCGTTTCAATGCCACTAATTTCTTTAAGGCTTTAACGCAATCAATATTAAAGAACATGAAACTACAAAAAGTAAGGAATCCATTGGTACCAATCATGTCATACTAGCTTGTCACAAAGGAGGTTAAATAAAGCTCCAAAATTACGCTACATTTTGGCGAGGATAAACTGTCATGGCAATTTTCAAAGGGGTCCCTTGACCTCTGACCTCAAGGTATGTAAATGAAAATGGGTTCTATGGGTACCCACGAGTCTCCCCTTTACAGACATGCCCACTTTATGATAATCACATGCAGTTTGGGACAAGTCATAGTCAAGTCAGCACACTGACACACTGACAGCTGTTGTTGCCTGTTGGGCTGCAGTTTGCCATGTTATGATTTGAGCATATTTTTTATGCTAAGTGCAGTACCTGTGAGGGTTTCTGCACAATATTTGTCATTGTTTTGTGCTGTTAATTGATTTCCATTAATATATATATACATGCATTTGCATAAAGCAGCATATTTATCCACTTCCATGTTGATAAGAGTATTAAATACTTGACAAATCTCCCTTTAAGGTACATTTGAACAGATATGTTCGATTTACAGCCCTACTTTTCACCCTTCCCCGACATTTTTTCCTTTGTCCTGGCCCTCCCTCTCCTTCTTAATCTCACTTTCACTATTTAGCCAGTGTTTCATTTTTATTGACAGTGAGATCTGGATCCTCTTCAAACATGTATTGTTTCCTCTGCCTGTTCTATTATCTGCTCTGTTTCTCTCTGACAAACTATCTCCTCGCCTGCCTTTTTTTTTTATCCCCTGGCATAGCGATAACAGAGAGGCTGACGAATGAAGGGCTGATTTTTAGAGGGAAGGATGGATAGACAGGGGTTGGGGAGGAGGGGGAAAGTTAGAAATGCACACAGCAAAAAAGGACGGGGTAGTTTTTGAGATAGAAAGCGGTGGGATGAAACAAGGCTGGGAGGTAAAAAGAGAAAAAAGGAGGGGATGAAGAGCTTTGAACAGGAGAGGAGAGAGGAAGGAGTAACAGCTGCTGTGGAAGGAGGGAGGGTTGGCCATCAGTATACTTATACAGCAAGCAGTGGAAACTGGCTCACAGGATACTGCAAACAGACTGCAAAAAGAGTCAATTTTATGTGATGGAAAATTCAGAAAGAGTGCAGAAATAAGCAATGAGGTCTGGAGTTAACCAGCTGCTCACTTTCAGTTACCTCCTCCGCTGGAGACTGCTGTGAAAATGACAATTTTTTTCGCGGGATGCTTCATTATTACTTTTTTCTTCTGTCATTTCTTATTCTCTTTTCATGTTTCTCTCTCAGTGTCCGTTTGTGTCCGTCCGTCTCTCCCACAGATGGGAGCCTGTTGGCAAAAAAAAAACTTCGAACAGACACAGACCCATGTTTTATTAATGCATTTTGCATTGTCATCGTCTTTGCATCTCGCCGTCATAAACATTTAGGCTCTGATGTGAAGACTTGCTATTCATCCTTGGTGTTTCCAAAATGAACCAGGCAAGGCTGAGGGGCTTTCTAACAGCCCGTCTGCTTCTTCTTCTTCTTCCTCTCTTTTTCCTCTCCATCCATCCCTCTTCTTCTTTTGTCTCTCTAGCTCCAGTAACAGGGAGAGGTTGTTCATACACTCTCCTTCCATCTGCCTGCTTCTATCTCTGTCAGCCGGGGAGGTTTTTTAAAGCCTATGCTAATTGATATTCTCACACATTTCTGTACTTCTGTAGCTCTCCGTCCCCCTCTTTTTTCTCCCCCTTTTTTCTGTCAAACTAAGAAAGTTTAGAGTCTTTTCAGCTTGCTAGCTATGTGATATTCGCACATATTCTCGCTTGTTCACCCTCATTTTCCCCTCTCTTCTTTCCCTTTTAAGTCATTCCTTGTGTCTCTGCGTCTATCTGACAGATAGTCGGGGGTTTGATGCTTTCCCGCAGACCTGCTTACTCCCCTTTTTCTCACTCCTATCTTCCTCTGTCACTCATTTTCCTTCTCTCTTATTTTGCCTCTATGTAGCTGTTACATTTGCTGGCTAAGAGTTGAGGGGGTTTTCTACTGTCTTGCTCGCTTTTATCCTCACATCTCTTACTCTGTTTTTCTTCTCAGAGTCAGATGGGTGTGACTGACTAGAATATATTTGAACTCAGTGGCAAAGCAAATCAATTCTTCATCTACTCTCGTGTGCCAATATTACCGTTTCAGTCTCCTTCCGCGTGTTTGTCTCTGTCTGCCAGCCCGTTTCGGCTCGATTTTAAATTGGCTTCGTCGCATGAAATCCTTCATTTGTTAGCAGATATCCTGTTACGTTATCGAAGCAGAAGGTGAGCTTCCCTTACAAATCAAGAGGGAAGTTGTGGGTTTTCTTGTGATATTCTATTGTTTATCCCCAAAGGGGAAACCCTCCGACTCTGCGGGGAAGCTACAGAGCAGTGCCTCTGGCAGGCAGGGAAACATCATCTTGCTCGGGGACACTTCAGCAGAGCTCATGCCTGTGTCGCCATGCTGCTGCTGCTGCAGTGAGGGAACCTGGGGAGTTGAACTATGTCTAGAAAAATGTACGCTTTCACTTCCAAACACACACACATGTACTCTCCCCTTCAACTAGAAGTGTTATGCATTCTCACTACGCTCAAGCAGCCTAACCTCCCCTAAATAAGAAATGACACTCAGTGATTTCACTGTCATTTCCCAAAATCGGAGGGAGTGAAACAATGCATTGTGTTAACATGCATCTGCCCCCTGCAGTTTTTCCCAGCAGTTTCTGAGTCATTTAGGAGCTTGTCAGCTCACTTTAGGTCATGCAGAATGAATGCAGATGAGGTGCAGAAGGAATTGGCATCAAAATAATTGACTTTGTCCTCACATAATAGGTATTTCAAGGTACAATGGTGACAATATTATCAGTAGTTACAGAACATATGTGTGTTCTGTTAAAGATATAATGAAGAATGTAAGGCATTTGTGTTGCTACTATACTGGAATTTCGAACTATTATAAAATACCTTGAAAAATATTGGCGGACTGCCCACCGTGTAAAACCACGTAAAAGGCGGCAGGGGTCTGCGCCGATGTCTGCAACCCGCCCGACTTGAAACACGGACCAAGGTGTCTAACGCACGTGTGAGTCAGGGGGTGCAAGCAAAACCCTGTGGCGCAATGAAAGTCAGGGCCGGTGCGTGCCAGCTGTCGTGGGATCCCGGTCCCGCGGGGTCAGGCGCACCACCGGCCCGTCTCGCCGCACCTTCGGGGAGATGGAGCGTGAGCCTGTGCGATAGGATAATAATTGATACGGCTATCGGTATCGGTGCATCCCTAAGTACAGTACTGTATTAGTTAATTATTAGTTTGAATTGGTTTGGACGTAAAGCTAAACAAGGAAAGGTTTTCTTAAAAAAGAAATCTCGTGGGAATAAAAGTTGTAACAAAAGTTGACAAAGACCCATTCAGTAATATGTAAATAACATCGACACATTGTGTACATGGAGAAATACTAAAGCGCTATGTTACAGAGTGGGCGACTCTAGTGTGGTTGTTTGATAAGAACAAATATGTGTTTAACTTTCAAGTTTTTGGCAGAAACATCCTTTCTGTACTGCAGCATCTTGCTTTGAATAACTGAATATGTGAGGTATCACTACAGGACGAGGTGGAGGTGTGTTGCCAGGGCGACAGGTAAATCATTTATTTTTCAAGGTCATGGCAACTAAAGCGAGAAGTTGTTAAAAGCTACTTGTTGATATGTCACCGCTCCTGCACCGATGACACATAGTGCAGCCAGAGAACATTAACACATTCACTCATTTAACGGTTGTATTTCTTTCCTTCACTTTTGTCTATTACTCGACAAGCAGACAAACACTTTAGCCGTGATTAAATGTTAAATAAAAGAATACATTATTTAATGTTAGTTTGAGATGCATTTTTAGTGATTCAGTAAACTTCCACTTGTCCCTGTTGCACATTTATTCAGCCAACGTGAGCCATTTTCTAGAAATATGTAGAATAAACAAAACAGCTACCTGTTTTCCTAATATATTAGCTTCATATTGCCAGCTCCCGTCGTGCCCATTGTATGTATGTTTGCAGTAATTGCTGCTGCTTTTAAAAGTACGCCGTCTTTATCCACCTTACTCAGAAAATTGGGAACAAATGGTACAAACACCATGAGATTGAATAATCATGTTCTACTCAAGGTAAACCACTGCTTTCAGAGCAAAACATTCTGCTTTTGTGCTGCGTAATTTAAAGTACCTGCCAGCACGTCTCTGCTCCAAACATTTAGTCGCCGCAACCCTAACTGGCTCTAACGAAGCATGATTGGGGCAACGGGAAAATTAGAAGATAGTCAGCCAATAGGAGAGTGATGAGGAAGAGATGACATGCTCATCACTGGGTGTTTTTTTTTTTTTTTTTTTTACAGACCAATCAAGTAGCTCAAATAAACCCGTAAACCAAGGCAGGCACTTGTTTGCGAGCCTTGTGTAATCTCTGATGAATTTTATAATTACTTAATTTTCCTCTCCTTTTATTTGGCCCGGTTTATGTAGATTTTTTTTTACCCCTTATTATTTCCTTTCATTTCATAAAATAAATAAGTGCAAGGAATGGAGGGAAATTGAGGAAGAGAGTGGTGGGCTGGGGAGAAAGAGAACAAAGCAGATTAAGATGGATTGGTAAAACAAGGGAAGAAGGGAGTGATTTTAAGGAATTAAATAAGTAAACAGAGGAAGACAAGGAATGACAAAAGTGTGGGGCCGGATAAAATGTGAGAGTCAGTAAATGTAGGGATGGAAGTTACGGACAAAGGGAAGAGATGAAGAAAGAGACGATAATAAAAAAAAAAGTATGCCAAAGGGCCCGAAAGAAAATGGGCACTGCGGTGAACGAAAACAGAGGAGAATATGAGAAAGAGGAAGGGAAGAAGATTCGGCGGTTGTAGTTTTCAGTCTGATGGGCATGAATATTTCCTGTGGCTAATTCTCTCTCACTGGGATGAGGTAAACAGAAAAACCCATTTGTGTTTCACGTGTGCTCATTTCCCACAAAATGAGGGAAAAAGGAGAAACGATTAAAAAGGTATGATGTCCTGGAAGATAAAAGGGAGAGAAAGGGAGAGGAATAGAGAGAAGGGATGATGGGAACGATAGAGGAATGCAGAGAAATGAAGTTGTTTGTTAGTAGAGCTGCAATAGCAATTATTTTCATTGTCGATTAATCTTATCGATTATTTTCTCGTTTGGAAAATGAAGAAATAAAGTGGATCAGTGTTTCCCAAAGCCCAAGATGACGTCCTCAAATGTCTTGTTTTGTCCACAACTCAAAGACATTCAGTTTACTGTCATAGAGGAGTAAAGAAACCAGAAAATATTCACATTTAAGAAGCTGGAATCAGACTTTCTTTTCTTCAAAATTACTCAAACCAATTAATTGATTATCAAAATAGTTGGCAATTAGTTTAATAGTTGAAAATCGATTAATCATTGCAACTCCATTTGTTAGCTTGTGAAGGATTGAGAGTGCAGGGGTGGTAACGTGTTGATATGCTGTTGCTATGTGGCCACTAGGGTGTTGGTAGATATTTTGTTGGTGTTTGGGGAGGTTGTAGGATGTCACTCTGTTGTTGCTAGGTGGTCACAGTGGTGTCCTTGAGTGCTTGGCAGGGCATTATTGAGTGTTTTTTATGGTGTTTGGTATGGTTGCCAGAGCAATCAGTTGCTAAGGCTTGCTAGGTTGTTGGTAGGAGGTTTAATGTCTTTGGTAAAGCTCCGATTTTTTGATGGTTCTAAAGATTATATTACCAGATATTCCTGTGGTGTGCGGTATGTTAAGTGTTTTTTTTACATCGCAAATATCAAACATGTTCAGTTTTTACGATCTGATATCCTGTTGTGTGTTTCAAGTACAGACGATGATGCAGTCATGTGGGAAAGAACGATAGCTAGTTGGGAACCAAGCTGACTGAAGAAGGAAGGACAACAAACGCAGCCAAGGCGGCCACGGCTAATTCAAAACGCGAAGCATAAAGTAGTAACAAGATGGAACTCAGAGACGGAGGACCAACTTGTTGATTTGTGGCAACAACACGAGTGTTTATTGAACGTGTCTCTATGACTTTGTCCATCATTTTTTTTCTTTTTTCTTTGTGACTTTTCAGTCCAAAGTTTTGAAAAAACTAACCTCTAATTCCTCCTGCCCGTCGTCCACCATGTTTGTTTACACTAAAGTCATCAGATCGCGAGAGATTCTGAACTCTTTTTGTTCACGAATGGAATCTGTTAGTGTGTGTTGTGCTGTTTTGGCCAAATCGTTGCTCACCACACACTATGGGAACAAAACTGTTCAATTTATCATAACATGCCGTTATGTGTGGGGTCTCAAACATTTTCAACACCTGTTAAGATTTGAAAAAAATCTTTTAGTGTGGGCCGCCAGCCTTAAGATTGGTGAATCTGGGTGGTTGCAAGGTCATTTCCAGGTGTGTGCCAAGGTCCTGTACATGAGTTAGTGTGATGAATGGGGTTGCTAGAGAGAGCTGCAGGGTTGCTATGGTGTACTGTATTTGTAGTAGTCACTAGGGTGAAGACATAAATGGCTCCAACCTGTGTGCCTGCTACACTACAAACACACTAATTAAGTATAAGAGGTAGTGTATGTTGCTTACCAAGTACAATAACTACACACCTTTACATTAAACACTGGCTACGCTCCATTCAGATCAATGCAATTTGAGCTATAAACAAGTCACACTAATGGAGCTGCAGACCTCATTGTAGGGTGAGGGGGGGAAAGACTACACTGGAGAGTATCCATGTGAGCAGGAAAATGAATGTGGGAGGGATAATAGTTACAGTTGGACATGTACCACTTCTAGCAGAAATGGACCTCATTCATAACTTGTGGTAACAATGAGAGATTGAGACCTCTGCCTTTGTCTCTCTATTGATTCAGTCTTCCTCCATTCATTCATCTTTCTTACTCTCTCTCAATAAACCTCGTGGTCATCCTTGCGTATTCTCTCTCTTCTACCCATTAGATGTATCTCTCATTACTTATCATGACAGTGAGAGAGCCTTTACTTCTTTGTCTCTTGAGTTTCTCTTTTTCCTTTGTCTTTCTTTTCTCCTCTCTATCGGTGTGATTGCTTCTCTTTCTGTCCTATCTTTTGTCTACTCTTTTCACCTGTCTTTCTCCTCCTTTTTTGTCTTTCTTTCAATTCAGTCGCTGTTTTTTTTTTATCTCGAACACCTTTTTCTTTAAAATTGTTTCTCATTTTCTGTGCTTTCTTTTTTCTTTTCTTCCTCTGTCCACTCTCCTTTGTCAGTCTCTGTTTTCATTCTCTTAGTCGATTCGCAATCTTCATCGTCACACTATTTCTCTCTTGCTTTGCCTCAAACAAGGGAGCTGTATTTTTATATCTTCAGCATCATCCCACCGTATCAATGACTTATAGTACGCAGGTGGAATTTCCATAATACAGTGCTTTTTTCAACATGCGCTCTATAATTGGATTTCCTTTATGCTACGCCAGATTCAGCAATCTGATTTGATTGTATTGCTACATAAAAGACAGAAGGCGAGTAAGACGGAGAGGTAGAGGGATAAAAGGTTTGTGTTCTGGCTTATTGGTGGTGAGAAAACGAAACCCTAGAGGACACATAAACTTATCCATGCATGTGTATAATTCAATCACACCACTCCACAACACACACACATGCAGGTACAATACAACACAGCCTAGATGAAAGACTAAAGGTGAAAGTCCGTTTGCTATCTCGGCTCCTTTAAAGCTGAAGTAGGCGAGATTGGAGCAAATATGAAAAAAGTTATAAAACGGTCGCTCTATCGTGACAGTAGTACGTGAAACAGGCAACTTGAAAAAAAATCATGTGCCTCTGTGTCCTCCGGTGCGCCTAACGGCATCTGCAAGATTTCACAGACCGGAGGAAAACAAGCCGTAAGAGCTGATCTGAGGCCTGCTGTCCAGCTGCAGAAGTCTAGTTTTCTCTAAGAACACTTGAATTACAATATGCTGAAAGGTTATTATGGAATTTTTGCCCAATGATGACAAAAATATACCGCCTACTGCCACTTTAACACACCGTCTGAAGAAATATTACTTCATTAAATTTGTATGTTCCTCATTTATGTAATGTGTGTCTTTAGGCCTTTCTGCGGATGTTTTATTTCCTATATAAATGTTATATATTAAGTAAACAGTATATTTATAATCATATATTAATAGTATAATTCAGTGGTTCCCAAGCTGGGGCTCCCGCCCCCCACTAGGGGTTTCGCAAGGCCTTCTTGATTTTAAGGGGTGTACGACACCAATAATACAGTTGGCCTATATCTCAGCTTTTCATTCTTCATTTCTGTGAAGAAAACAAATTAATATTGTTATTTTTAAAGTTTGAAGTATTATTTAAGATATAAACTTTGAAAAATTCTCACAGGATAAGGGCACGGGGAAAACCTGAACTCAAATTATATTCACAGAGTCTTCCCTCTCTGCTAAACATCCTCGTTCTGCATTAGAAAAGTACGCAGTTAAAACAACCCAAGAGCTCATAAAACAATGGCCAAGCATCAGGGAGAAGAAAACACTGAATTTGTCAAACAAAAAGAAGACTAAGTATATATGGTTGTTAAGATTTGTATTAAAAGTTCCTAAAAATAACAGGAAAACTCATCTCTTATGCAATATTCACAGGAAATATTCACAGGGTTAATTATACAGTTCATCAGTTGCTCTGTACTGTTATTGTTATGCATTAAATATAATATGAAATATCCATAAAATATGTCACTTAGTCAGGGGTCGTCAGTTCACCCAATGAAAGAAAAGGGGTCCCTTAAGGAAAAAGGTTGGGAACCGCAAATGTTTCATTCATCATTTCATCTCTTTCAACACATAAACGTTGACATGTAGGCGATGTTCATGTGGCCAGTTGCTCTGATCCTGTGTCGTGTTACATTTAGTTATATATACTACTTTACTTTTTCCCCAAATCTGTGAAATTTCTAGTGGTTGTCACCATGCTGCTGAGTTTTACCTTTTGTGTTTTGTTCACTGAGGGCATTGTAACATCTTTTGAACATAGCAAGAAATGGTGATAATTCTGTCTTTAACTGTCTTTGTTTTTTCTGAGGAAATACAGCTACAGAATGTTACATATTCCCATATTGTATCAAAGATTTGCTCACCAAAATAGCATTTAACTTTTATCCTTTTTGCTGTTTGGGAGTTGTGCTCATTCTCAATATCTGAGCACATATCAAAACGTAACCGTATCACATTAAACCCTCAGTTGACCCTCCAACATCTTCTGTCTTTGTTCCAGGAAGTGCCGGTACACCAGTGGTTTTCAACGAGAACGGAGACGCTCCGGGAAGATACGACATCTTCCAGTACCAGATCAACAACAGGTCGACGGCAGAGTACCGAGTCATCGGCTCCTGGACCAATAAATTACACCTCAAAGTGAGATTTTTACACATGCACATACACACACACACACAAAAAAATGCAAAAAACAACACATATATTACTGCTCATGTGTTTCGGAGCTTGCTGCGATGCCAAATGCCTTTACAGTAATCCAAAATGTATTTTGATTAGAGTGGTTTATTGAAGCTTCTGAGGCATTATAGGCCGCATGCCTTGGCAGAATGAAAGTTCAACATCACTTTAAGCAGCTGCCATGAATTGAAAATCCCCTGCCACTTGGCTGGATTTGTTTGAGTTATTGCTTTCGTTCAGGCGCACAAGTTAGCTGGAATTTAACATTTTTTTAACAAGAAAGTGTGGATCTTTTCTTCTTTTCTTTTCAGAACACTGAGTGTTGTGCAGGGACACACTCACTCTGACACACACCACCCACACAAGGTCACACACACACACACACACACACACAAATACATACAAACTGTGAATGCTGGCACCAAAACTGGAGCGCACACCTGAGCATCAAGTACAACCTCCCTAAAACATATAATTTAATGGGCCAAAAATACTGAAATCCCATTGTCTTTGTCTCAGTTTCTCACTCACACACACACACACACACACACACACACACACACACACACACACACACACACACACACACACACACACACGGATGCACACAAACTCCTTGAGCACGCTGGTGCGCTCGGTGTTGTAAATCCACCCAGGACTTCATTAGAAAGGCCAGATGACAGATGAGAAGACTAATAGACACAAAGTGCTTTCTGCCTGATGGATGTCCTGGCTGACTGAGAGAGAGAGAGAGAGACAGAGAGAGACAGAGAGAGAGACGGCAGTAGCACACAGGACAACACATAGTTAAGACACACATGACTGGGCACTTTGACAGTTGACAAATTAACAGATGTATTTGATTTGTTTAACAATCCAGTTGGGTTTGAAGGCACAGTGGCAGATGTAGTGACGGCAGCAGCAGGCGAAAGTTTTCATGATCAACAAACTGTTTGAATGCTCATCAGTAGAAAGAGAGGACAGCTGTGTGAGACAGGAAAAGTACAAGTCAGGCCTGTGAGTTTCATAGTAAATGTTTAGTTGCACAGTACTTGGACATGTATCAATATCACAATATTTTTGACCAGACACCTTGATATCGATATTGCACCGATTTTGGAGGGTTCACAGGGCTGCTATTTTCATTGTCGATTAATCTGTTGATTATTTTCTTGATTAAAGCTTCAGTAGGCAACAAGTTTATGGCATCATGGGGCAAAAGTTCCATAATAACCTTTCAGCGTATTGTAATTTGAGTGTTCTGAGAGAACAACTAGACTTCTGCACCTCCTCATGACTCTGTTTTCAGGCTTTAAAAAAATCTAGCCTGTGATGGGAGACTTTGACCAATCACAGGTCATTTCAGAGAGCGCGTTCCTATTGGCTGTGCTCCGGCTGGTGGGCGGTGCTTGGTATTTCCTCAACAGATCTCAACATGGCTGCCGGGTCACAAACTTTCTCATGTTACAGCTAAACAGTACACTACAAAATGTTTCTGAAAACATTTGAGGTGAGAAATAGGCATTAGAGGAACAGAATATTGATTCTTATTTAATTGGCGCTGCCTAGTTTGACCGTTTGATTGGAGTTTGCGAGTGACTGACAGCCGGCTCTCATCGTCGTCAGCTAGACTACAGATCGGCTCTTACTGCTTGTTTTCCTCCGGTCTGTGTAATCTTGCAGATGCTGTTAGGAGTACCGGAGGACACAGAGTTACATGATTTTTTTCAGCTTACCTGTCTCATGAACTACTGTCAGAATATAGTGACCGTTTTATAATAATAACTTTTTTTAATCATATTTTCTCCAATTCTACCCACCCCAGTGTTTCCAAAAGTCCAAGATGACGTCATCAAATGTTTTTGAGTCTTTAACTGTTTTGTGCACAACTCAAATATATTCCGTTTACTCTCATAGATGAGTAAAGAAACCAGAAAATATTCACTTTTAGGGATATGGAATCAGATCATTTTGGCTTTTTTTCTTAAAAATGTACTTAAACCAATTAATTGATTATCAAAGTTGACAACTAATCGATTAATCGTTGCAGCACGACTATTGGTGCTTTCACAAAATATTAAGACAATGAGATTTTTGATAAATAATCATCAGTAATGTGGACATAATGACTACGTGGGTAACAGCAAATAATAGAACAGTTTGGTAAGTTGAGACAATGACATGACTTTACTGTTATGAAGACTTTAAAACCAGGAAAAGACAACACTTATGCCATATTATGATATTACTTTATCCAAAATCTAAGACGATATATATAGTCTCATATCACAATATCAATATAATATTGATATATTGTCCAGCCCCAATGTATACACAGTTTCTAATTAAAGCTGTTATTGTGTCATGTCGGTAATTCACGGAAGAGAGCTTCACGACCGGGTCTATGTTGTTTTGGGTGGTGCATAATTTATGGCTTTTGTTGCAAACTAAGGTGTGTATGTAAACATTCGGCAAGAACTGTTAAGGCTATGAATAAAGAATGAGTACAAATACTGAATAAACAGAGAAAAAAAAACACCCAATAAAAATAGTTTCAAAAAGTTTTAAACAATTTGCACACACACACACACACACACACACACACATATATATATATATATATATATATATATGCAGTACACTTTTTGAAATCATTAGATTATTTCTCTTGACAGGTATATTTGCTGCACTAAGTTATGAGCAGCCGGGAACCCAATATTTGGTGTTTAAATGCTGCGAGTGTGTGTATGTGTGTGTTTCTATATATGTGTCAGTGATCAAATCAAGTCCATTTTCTCTGTCCCTGGTGAGTTTTTCCCTCCTAACTAGTTTTTGTTGGACTGGTACATTGTGTGCCTGTTTTAAAACAGTAGCGCTCCATTTTACTCGGCACCCTCGGCAACGGCTGAACCTCAGGGACTGGGTATAATTACAAACACTCACACGCATAACGCCAAATTAAAACGCACACATACCAGACATACGGAAAGCTCAGGGATTCGCTATAATGCCAGCATGACACGAGCGCAAACAAACAAAATCCACACATGGAAGAACATGTGCGCACACACACACACACACACACAGAAGGCAATACAGATGGCCTATTTGTGCCAGATCTGATTATGGTCTGATTGCTGGCTTCCAGACTGGCTGGTGTTAGTTTTGTGCCCGGCAGCGCTCAGGAAAACGATCAGAGGATCCGCTTGGTGCTAATTGCTCTCCGAGTTGCCCTGAATCCTCACTTTCTGCAGGTACAGAGAAAACTGAGCGTTAAAGGACTTTTTAACACAAAGTCGTGTCAACTTCAGCAGATGGCTGCCGATCTTTGTGTCACATAATATCCCCACAAGAAGGTGGAAAGTTTTGTTTTGCCACATCATGACACACAAATAATTGCCGTTTGTTCTGTTGCACTTAAGACCAAAACAAAGAAAATCTACATTTGCCATATGGAACAGATCTCACTCTCTCTTATTGTGTCTCTATGTCTCCTCTCCTCCTCCAGGTCGAGGCCATGCGTTGGAAGACAGGTGACCCGTCTCTCCCGCCCTCTGTATGCAGCATCCCATGCCGTGCCGGCGAAAGGAAGAAAGTGGTCAAAGGTGTGCCGTGCTGCTGGCACTGTGAGCGCTGTGAGGGATACCACTATCAGGTACATTCACGGACACCAGTACTCGCTGTTGGTCTTAACTGGAAGTACACCATTCACCTGTGATGTGGAACATTTAGGCTTGTCCCACACCTCTCTGTTATGTTATTTCCTGCTGCATTGTCAAAAACGTCACTTAAAGGGTAATTTTTCCACCATTTTCCTCATGTTTTTGTGTCTAAGTGACTAATAGGGGGACAACAATTTTTGAAATTGGTCCAGTATTGAGAAATAACGCTGCCAAACGAGCTGCGAGGGCAAGTGAGCAGCGTCAGTGTAATGTTACGTTCAATAAAAATGCTTGTTTTTGCCATTGACGGGCTCAGATTGTTATTTAAGTGTCTGACAATATTATGGAAAGGACCCTACAGAGAAATAGCACATTTTTCTTACCTTTTGCTTGATCCAGTCTGTGTCCAAGTCAAGGAGAAACCTCCTTGTGAAATCTGATTTTATACTCTGGCTTAAATAAATACAGGCGGCCATCAAATTCAAAGACCTCATCCACATTGTGGAAATCATCTATGATATTCAGCCATTACATTGAAAATCTTTTAGATAACACTAAGCTGCGCTTTCTGTTCTCCAACAACAAACTCTGCCTGTTACCACCATGGATTTATTCCACCATTCCACCATTGTCATCCAGTAACATGTCACCTCGCAATATTTCAGAACGAGACTCTTTCCATAATGTCAGACACTTAAAATAACAATCAGAGCCTGTGGCCATGGCAAAAGCAAGCACTTTTAATGGACTTAAATGACACTGCCAGCTTGCCCCAATAGCTCCATATTGCAGCCTGTGAGCAGCTGCTGTCTACAGCGCTCTCCCTTAGTGCTGGATCAATTTCAGAAATTGTTATCCCTATTAGTCAGTTAGACACAAAATCATGGGAAAATAGGGTACAGTTTGAAAAATACCGAAGTTACCCTTTAACAGAAAGATACTGGAGTGTAGCATGTAGCTCAGTTGGCAAAGGATAACATTCTAAAAGTACCACGGTGCAGGATTTTAGCCACTTTGTTGACACTCGCTTCATTGTGTGTTGTCTAATTTTAGTGTATGGACGACCATTTCCTTTTATTCAAGGAACCATTTGTACATTGTTGTTCTTTTAAACATATAAAGCTTTTTCTGGAGACTTTTCACCAAACTGTATGCTGTCTGAATACCTGCATTACACGGTTCACAGGTCGCAGGCAGCGAAATACACCTAAAACATAATTCACTTTTATCATCCAGTCGTGGAGGATTAAGTGAATATTTACAAAACGTGTACTGTTAAAACTGTCTATTGGAAAGTATAAAACCAAACCCGTCACAGTCCTGGTGATGCATTCTGGCGCTCAATGGCAGATAAGTGGTTTTGTAGAATCATAGAACAAAAAAAAAATATATAGTAATTGACTTTTTGCATCAATGCAAGCGCTCCACTTTTGTTTGTGTAAAGTCACACCAAGAAAATAGATTTCCCTGACTTGTAAATTACTTTGATTGTTGTGTTTTTAAAAGCTGGGAAAGCCTCTAGAAGCTCTTAACCAAGTCAAATGGGAAAACTTCTGTCTATTAAACTGTGGATTTTGAACCAGATGTCTCACCTTTGGTTGAGCTTTCCTGCACCTGCTTAACAATTAAAGCCGCAATCGGTTCCATTTGTTTGAATCAACTACAAGATTTGTACACTTCTCTGCGTGCATCTGCTTTTTGACAGCTGTTGTCTGCTTACTCTTTACTCTACAGTAGACTTCTGTCCCCCCCTGGGTCAGGTTTTTTTGTTTCAACTCATTTTCAGGCAATCAAAAAAAAGCCACTCAAATGGCCCATTTTGGATTCATGTATGCAGGAAGAACCCCACCGACGCTATTATAGCAAATGGAAGTAAATAATTTGAGGTGAGGGAAAAGGGTCTGATCACCCCCCCTCACACACACACACGCCCAATGTTAATTATATCACGGTTGGGGACAATTTGGCAGCCCATCATCCTTATTAATTTAGAAAAATCCACGAGCGAGCAAGTATATGTGCAAAAGACTTCCCCTCGTTCAGGAAGCAATAAAAGGCAAAAGGAAAATATCAGCCATAACAACAGCTGGCGACGCTTGTCAGAGCGAGCGATCGATACTCATTTTGCAGATACATGCATTTGCTGTAACGTCAATAATCTGTTGACACATTTACAGTAAATGTGGGATTTTAGTAGAACGGGAAATAGCATAACAGCATGACGAATACAAGTATAGAGCAAGTGTACAGAAATGTGTAAAATGGTTCCTTTTTTCTAATTAACAAGTCAGTTTACAACAACACAACAGCTCAGCCTCAACTCAGATGTTTGTTGGATGTAAGCATTGGGGATTTACTGTGTATTAGCAGAAATGTAGGAGCTAAATACAGATTTTTAATGTGCATTATCAACTGTCCCTCTGCAGGCGTCAGAGTTCACCTGCGAGCTGTGTCCGTACGAGATGCGACCCGACGCCAACCGCACCGGCTGCGTCCCCATCCCCATCATCAAGCTGGAGTGGCACTCCCCCTGGGCCGTCGTCCCCGTCTTCATCTCCATGCTGGGCATCATCGCCACCTCTTTCGTCATCGTCACGTTCGTGCGGCACAACGACACGCCCATCGTGCGGGCGTCAGGGCGGGAGATGAGCTACGTGCTGCTGACGGGCATCTTCCTGTGCTACGCCATAACGTTCCTGATGATCGCGACGCCCGACGTGGGAGTGTGTTCGTTCAGGAGGATCTTCTTGGGCTTGGGGATGTGCTTCAGCTACGCCGCGCTGCTCACCAAGACCAACAGGATACACCGCATCTTCGAACAAGGGAAGAAGTCTGTAACGGCGCCCAGGTGAGGACTACACCTTTCTGTCATTATACACACACACCGTTTGGCCTCTGGGTGTTCAACACACGTAGATCTCGATGAGTGCAGTAGCACCCGGGGTCGCTGTAAGTGTGTTTTTCTATGCACTCCGATATGTGTGTGTATTCCCATGAACACCTATCCCCCACTCCTTCTTCCTTACTAAGCTGCTTGCAATCATTATTCATCATTTATTTCTCATCCATTATTTATGAGAGTCATGAACTCACACTCACCTATTGTACTGTTTGCACTCAGTGTGAGTGACTCTGGGGGAGAGCATCAACTAAGTGACTAAAATGTTAATGCGGGATTTAATAGTGCTCCGGTTCATGTCCCCGCTACCCAGATGGTCATATGTCTTTTCCTCCAGCACCATCCATCTGTAAGAGTTATTGTACTCCTCTTACTCATCCATTTTTTAATGATAATTAGGATGTTCCAAATTCCAGGAAAGACTAGACAAATTATGAATATTTAGAGTTGTTTTTTTAGTTGTATGTGACAGTCGCTCTTACTGTTATATGTGAAGGAAAATAAGCAAATAACCTTAAATACATTGAACAAAAACTGGAAGAAAATTGAGGTAGAATAAGGCAGGATTTTGAGGCTTCTTTCAGGTTCCAGTGTGTGTTTTGCCTCAGACACTAAGCATCCTTTGAGCCTGGGGGCTTGAATGAGCAGGATTTTTCTTCACTACAGGTGTGAGTGAAAATATAGCCCATGTTTTTCCAGTATTATTCACACCCATTTTTGTCTCTCTGGCATCCAAAATGCTCATCACATTTCCTCGATCCAGTGCTCTACGCTAGGCTTCTCCTCACTGCCGATGTTTTTTTCCATTATGACCCCAAATCTCATCATTACCTTTTTCCCTGATCTCCCTCCAACATTTAATGTAGGTTCTGTGGATGTGTGTACGGCTACATGTGTAGGAATATAATACATCGCTGCTGTCTTGTCTCAACCTTTTAGATACTATGAAAATCAGCCTTCCAGGTTGATGGTCAAGGATTTTTGAGTTGTTGAAAATACTAGTGCAGTGCCCGTTCGGAGCGCATGCCCTTCCGGAACTGGCCGATTGCTTGGTCACCCAGACGTTCTGCTTGCAGTTTTGGCGAGAGCTGTGGTATGGCTGCTTTTACCCGCCAATTGTGGAGTT